>JANRMR010022232.1:0-15163 GCA_025434825.1 Bergia sp. 'catenularis' | reverse complement strand
CCCTCCCCCCCGCGCGCGCGCCAGTCTCGCTAATGCATTTTTTTAGTCTAATGCTCGCCCTTGTGCGTGAAACTCCTAGTTACAGATTTTAATCTTTTACCAATTTTATTGCATGCTCTACGATCCGGCGTACAGAGCACTTTTTTACTAAGTGGATTCAGTCAATTTTTATCCTCAAGTTGATCTTCATATTAATGATTGACAGTGATAGATATAATTAAGGAGATTAGGTTTTCAGAGCGCAAATGAAAATTACTGCGGGTAAATCCAGCTACCTTGTTTTTAAATAAGTGTATTATTTTCATTACCATTACCATTATTTTTATCATTATCATTATCACTATCACTGAGTATTATTATTATTATGCACGGAAAGGTTCCTGAGGATCTAATAAGGCGCTTCATAGTGCTTAAGAAATGTAAGAATTGACTCTCTAGCGGTACACGAGATGCTTTTTATAAGACACTTACAACCAAATCTCAACGTGCAGTCAGATTCCATTTGTGCGAAAGTATTTGTAAAATCTTATCTTTCGCACCTCTCTCCATATGTTAATTTCTTGCGATGAAACTGCTTGTACTTAATTTTCTGTACAAACACGGTTACCTTGATAATGGAGTCAGTATGACAACGAAACGTTGGTTCTTATCGTTAATTTTCACCTGTTTATGTATTAGCAAGTCTTTATTGATAAGATTATTATTATTATTGTATTACGGTTATTAAATATATATTACATTTTAAACCTATATTATACCTTCCTCTCAAACTGGTGCTAGCCCATTCGACCTCGCCCTCAACCTCATTCTCACTTCGCCCTCAACCTCATACTCATCCCGTCTTCACTCTGACCCACCCTCGCCCTTCCTCTCAAACTGATGCTAGCCCGTTCAAGACGTTCAAGCTCGACCTCCCCCTCAACGTCATACCCATACCGTCTTCACTCTGACCTACCCTCGCCCTTCCTCTCAAACTGACGCTAGCCCGTTCAAGTTCGACCTCGCCCTCAACGTCGTACTCACTTCGTCCTCGACCTCATACTCATCCCGTCTTCACTCAGACCTACCCTCGCCCTTCCTCTCAAACTGACGCTAGCCCGTTCAAGCTCGACCTCACCCTCAACGTCATACTCACCTGGCCATCAACCTCATACTCATTCCGCCTATATTCTGACCCTAAACCTCGAATATTTTTCTGCCTCAGTTCAAACTTATTCTCAGGTCCATCAACTCCTCGCTCTGGCCGTACCACTTATTCTTTATATTTTTGAAAAGGCTACATATGGGTCGCTCCATTTAATTGTTTGAATATCAGTATGGCACATTCAATTTTTGTTTGGTTGTTCAGTTTTTCTTTTGTCGATATAACCTGGGGACAAAACACACAAATTGACACGGTTATGAGATTAAGAAATCACCTCTTCAAAGAATTAAACATGGAAAGCAATTTCGAGTCTCGAGGGCTAAGTTTTTGCTGTTGTATGTATTTTGTTGAGCATGTTTCATAGCTGTAGAATAATGTCCCGAGGTATGTTTCTACAATATATTTTTGTTTACGAAAGATTGAATTTATCGGCGATTCTTTTCTATAACTTTGTACGTTTGTTGAACTTCCTCTTTTTCTCCCTTACTGACGTCATTCGCTATATCCGATTGTGTAATTTGGCGACTTAGTCGCCTGTGTCAAAAACAAAACCGCAAAATTAGGTTTATAAAATATGAGCCGCTTTTCCTTGTTGAGTCACTGTCGGGACTGCATAATCTAATAAAGTAACTTGCTTGAAGGTTTAACACCTGTAAGTAGCCATCTGACTTTCAACAGTAATTCAGACTTATATTGGAAGTGCCGGGTATCATGGTGAAGTACTGATGCGAGGGGGCGTACACAGGCAGAATAATGACTATGCGGAAAGTATCGGAAGGCATATAAGTGGTTTGTTGTTCGCTGGAAGCATTGTAAAACATTCTTACATGGCTTCCAAGTGTCCGCATTGAACTTTAAGATACGTTTCTGGTCGAGTTAACCGCTTACGTTTCAATTGTGTTAAAGCTGTGTCACCATAAACAAACAAGATAAAGCTGCTGCCGAAACGAAGATGCCGATACCTTCGTTTTTACCAGATCAAAGAGTAAGTTGTTAATTTGAATTTAAACGTAAATATCGTTCTATAACTGTATACCACACGTGATCAAGTCGTTGATACGTAGAAATTTGAGCACTGTGTAATTTTCGTGATGCACAGCTACTGTAAAACGGTTTTGCAAGCAGAACAGAACTTTTTAAAAAGGCCAACACTACTAAAAGTTGGATGATTTTGATAAAACACGGATCTAAAACCTTCGTCTTCAGTCTTGTTTGGAACTTCTAAACGTTTTCGCAATTTTCAGTGTGTCACAAATATTTTCTAGAACAAGCGAATCATATGAGGTAGGCCAAAATAATCTGCTCACACTATACTTATGCGTCCACGACCAGGATATCAAGTGCTAATGTTTTTGTAAATTACGCAGCAAATTACTTCGTATCAGAACAAAGTTGACCACCCGGGTATCAGGTAGAAGTGAAAATATCAACTTTTTAATAAACTGACTAATGATGTTTTTAAGTAGACATCAGCTAAATTTGATTTTCGATCCACTGATTGTCAAAAAAGGTCTTCTGGAATGTGGGAATATTCCAGCTTGAAGCGTGTGGTAAATACTATTAGTGTATCATAAATTTGCATTTATGCATCATTCGATTGCGAAGCTTGGTGGGTAAATATTTAAGGCTCATGGTGTTAGTGAGTTGAAATGAGCCATACACGAACGTACGAGTACAAGTTAGCAAAATTTTGCATGAATTTGTGTTTTTCTGTCAAAACACAGAAGTACCAATTTTGTTGACAGGAAACTTGAGGGTTTTTAGTTCCTTTAAGAATATCGCCTCCGATCATGGGCCATAAAAATACAATATCGGTGGGCCATGCGTCACGTACTCGAGATTCTTACAAGCTGAGTTTAATAAGTATACAATGAAAAAAATTATCGACCATCTCTTTCAATTCAGTGCAGATCTTTATTCTTTGGAAGTAGAGCTTTTCTGCGAAAACTATTCGAAATTTTCTCGTTTAAAAATAGGTATAAAAATAGTATAAAAAGATAAATGGTTCCAAATCACGAAATCTAAAAAAAAAACTTGTCGTAGCAGCCAATCGGAGACCAATGAAAAAAAATCTTAAAGTCGATGACGCATCTGCGATGACGTCCATGTGGACAATTGCTCTCCGGTTATTGTGTTCTTCCCATATTTGGCATGGCTAATTGCCTGAACCTGTCGCGTGTCAAGGGTCTGACGTAATTATGACGTTCAGGAAAGTCAGGGCTGGCCTCCCCGAACATGAACTGGTGGGAATTGTGACGCGGCGGTGACGCGCTGAACGAGAGACGAACCGAGTCTTCCAAGCGAGAGAGGAGTGCTCAAGCAAGAAATACAACGAACACTGGCTGCGTAAGAAATAAGGTGACGTAGAAGTGACGTAGCAATAAGTTTCGTTTTCTCTTTCTTTTAGTTCGAATGCTCCAACATTGAAGAAGAGAATTTATTTTCACGGCGATTTGGAACTTTAGACGACTTGGTTCAGTAAACTCCTTGTCGATTTCCTTTGTCTTGGTTTTAGTTTCAATATGTTGTTCGTTTCCCTTTTTTCTCACAGTTTTCCTCGAACGATCAACGAACCACACTCTCCAGGCCACATCTCTTTCCTTGTGCTTACCCAAAGAAAACAAAATCTCCAATGGACCAAATGGAAGAGCAGGGTAACGACCTTGAAAATGGAACAGTTTCGCAACAGACTGTACAGCAAGGGCAATCGGCGGTCATGCAACAAAACTCACCACAGCAAACTTCTACTGTCATGCAAGGCAGTCAGTCAATCCAGACCCAGTCTGTAATTCAGAGCAACCAACAGTCGGTCATCCAAACCCCCCAGTCAGCAGTACAGCAGATTCAAACATCATTCCAACACCCACAGCAAATTCAGCTTCAGTCCGTTCAGAACGTGGAAGGAGCTGATGTCGATGGAACGGGGGTTGTGGACGAGGATTCGATGAGCAAGAAGAGAAGAGACATATTGTCGCGGAGACCGTCATACAGGTCGGTCGATATTATCCTTACCGTTGCTCACTCGCGTTGATTCCGTATTGAGAGAAGGCCCATTGCTTATTATCTTTAGTCTTACTCCAACATTTTGATAACGTTTCTTGATCGTATACCCACTTTATGTTAACACCGGTTGACTTCAACAATCCTGAACGTTTCATGCTGACGCGCAATATTACGCCAATACTTTTTTATTCGTCGTTCACTGTCAAAGTGGAATGACGATTTTGACGTACTCAATTCCAGTACAGTTTTGTATCCGCAACTGGCCGTATCCAAAGGTAAAGATTGGAGTTTGAAAGGTAACAACTCAGCCAGGGCTTTGTTTAAAAGATCTGTTGAAGATAATGATAATGTCATTTTCGGAAGTCTTTTAATCCTTTGGTTTGATGTAAGAAAAATTAGCAATTTAGGGATATTTGAACTGCTCAAATTCTGAAAAATCATGACCGTTGGCAATTTATTTACACTAAAAGTTTAGGTTTAATACTTAAAAACAAAACCAGAGTGATTTCTAGTTTTAAATTCAAGGTTATAAGAACGCAACAAGCACAATGTCAAATGTTTTCGGTTCTTGTTTCATGATTTCAGTTGCTGACACTAATATCAATAATATTTTCATCAGAAATTTACAGCCATAACCAGGGTCGTAACGGTCAGTGAAAAGTCAAGGAAAACAAAGTTTTAAGGTCAGGGGAAAGTCTGGAAATTTTGCATTGGGTCAGGAAATTCTAAATTCCTGCTTAAAATTAGGGAAAAGTCACGGTTTTTTAACGGTAAGGCTGACACATGCTGCATTAATGAATACATATTGAACATCACAAAAAAATTCTGAAAAATATGAAGTTAACCGTACAATCTTTGTTAAAACTGTCACAGATTAAGGTCTGTGTAATCTGCTGTAGGCCAGGGAAAAGTCTGGGAATTTTTTCCTTCTTTTGTGTGGCGACTCAAATGATGTATAATATTATGCTAACTGTGAAAAATTGACTAGTTACTTATTAAAATTTCCCTCTCCTTTCTACGTCCACAAGAAACAATCGTTTGCATCAGTTTTATCTCTGTTATTAAACAAGCACAGGTGGATAGTTTCTGTTCAGAGAGAAGATAAATAGGATTTCTTTTCAGAGTTTATAAGTTAATTTATTTGTTGACCTTATTGTAAATACGTTGATGTTTTTTCATCTATTCTGGGTGTATGTTTCATCAAAAATGTTCTCTCAAAAGAGAGTGGATTTAGGGCCTACAAAAATGAAAATTTGTGGGCCAGACAACATTCCCAATTTTGCACCCTCCAAAATATAGCAGTCTTTAAGGTAGTTGTGTTTGGAGCAAAATTTATCAAGACATGACAAATCTGAATTTCCAGTACAATCTTTTTTACATCAAGATTCTAAACCAAATTTAAATTGCAACTCTACTCATTCCATATGAAGTATTACTTTTGACATTTTTCAAAGAGCTTGTAACTTGTATCTTCATTCAGTCTTATGTGTTAAGACTGGTTTGTTTTTGGTCGCAGAGTTGGGAAATCAAATAGTCCTAGGTCCTCTGGATGAGTCAACATGGTTCTGGTTAAGTTGTTAGTTATCAGTTGGCACTTCTTTTGAACCCAAGAAAATCAGTTTATCTGCTACAATGATGCACCTATCCATTTTAAGCCAGAAGGAAGAGGGGCATATGTAGGTTAATTCAAAAACAGTGATTAACTCAGGGTTTTCAATAAGAATTGGAATAGGTGGCAAAAGGTGAGTTATAGGCGGAGAGGGGACTTCTCGTGCTGAATATTGTTTGTAAATTTATGTGGGTTTCTCAATGAAAGTAGACGGCGAATTCATGTGAATTAGCTGGCGAGTTTCGCCGGCCACCGGCTCTTATTGAAAACCGTGTAACTGCTGATGGTGAGGATATTTGACAATTTAAATAGACTTTTGGCAAGGGATTTTTTACAGTAAATAACTCACTCAGTTTGTCATAGAGTAGGGAGTTTAGAGAGAAATTTTGTCCGCGTTCAAATGACCCACCTATGCCAACTCCCTCACCCTCGCTCTTAACATTGATTGGTGCATTATGTTATGAAGGTAGATAACTGTTAAAATGAGTTAAAGAGTCTTTCTTTTGTAATGTAATTGACAATACTGCCTGCAGACTTGCAGATAAATCTTGGACAGAACTTGTTTTTTCCCATCAATTGCTGTTTTGATACATAAACAAGAATTGACCCTCCTTTTCCCTTTTAACATTCAGTAGTTATGTACCTATCAATGTTAAGCCCAAGGGGGAGGCGGGGCAGATGTGGGGCATTTGACATTTTGTGACATTTTTAAAAAAATTCCCCACCCAAGGGACAGAAATTTTGGTCAAATGCAATCAAATTTCCCCACCCAAAATTTTCATATATTATATAAAGTATAATTTCTTCTACTCTCCCACCAAAATAGCAGTACCTGTAACACATGGACAGGTCTACAAGTTTTAATGAACAAAAAATTCAGAAATCTAAACAAATTTCAAATAAAAATGGTGTAAAGACTCTCACCTTGCTCACCTAAACTCCTGCCATAACAAACTCAGTCCCAGGCTTCTTCTCTGCACATTCAAATTGCCTGACCCTGGGGACAAGCTTTCCTGTCAAATTTCCCACCCTCAGAAGGACAGGTTTGTACAAATTCCCCATATCTGTCCTGTTTCCCCCCCTCGGGCTTAACATTGATAAGCACATTATAGTATCGATCATGTTCTGTCTTAACTGGTCTTGATGTTACTGTAAGAGCTGTGTTGCTCATGTTTTAACTGTGTGTTTATTTTATTTATACAGAAAGATCTTAAGTGACTTATCAGGTGACGGTCCCACAAAAATTGAAACCATTCCAGAGGACACACAACTCCAAAGTACTGACGGAAGTGATTCTTCATCCATTACTACAAGTACCATCAGTTACCAGCAGCCATCACAAACTGTAGCAATACCACAAACCATTCAGATTGGAGGATCTGGTGAAACAGTACAATTACAAGCGATGCCAATGGCAGCTCAGAGTGGGTCAACTGTTGTGCAGTACCAACAACAGCAGGTATAATATATCAATATCCGTCTTCACCTTACAGTCTCTCTCTCTTTTTCTCTCATGGAACCCATTTGTGTTAGGTGGCACATGGGACCTTCACAAGGGTCCTCCATTTCCACTGGTCTTTCGCCATTGTGCTTACTGCTTCCCAACTCATTCCTGTTTCCTTCAGCTCTGCTTCAACAGATGTCTGCCAAGTTGTTTTGGGCCTGCCCCTGCTTCATTTCCCCTGTGGGGTCCACCTTAGTGCCACTCTGGCCAGTTGGTTATTTGAATCCTCAGTACATGTCCCAGCCATTTCCTTCATCACCTTATAGTATAAGCATAAAATAAGTTCATCATCCACTCCAAACTCAGTAAGATGAAATGCAAAATTTTCTTAACTTATTAATAGGAAATGTAGAGACAAGTGATGAGAATTTAGCAATTCATTAATAGGGAGTGGAAGGGTTAAAAGTGTGTACTTATGTTCTGAGTTGTCTGTATTTTTGAATAACTTGATAACAAATATATATCTTATTCAAAATTTAAGTAATTATTGTTGCATCTACTGGATTGCAAACTTCAAAACTTGTAGAATATTAGTGCTAACTAAAGAATGATCCCCCAAAATGAGGATTAAAACATAACATACACGACACTACCTAAGATAATAATATGTGCAGTGCTACGTAATAGGCCAACTAAGTCCAAGAATGCCCTCCTCCTCCCCTCCCAAACAAAAAAAGAGAAAAAATAACTACAGACAGTTTGTTTATGAATTCTTTTGACCTTTCAATTTCACAGGAAGGTCAGCAGTACATTTACACAACTCCTGCTGATGTGCAGGTATGTAGATGCAAAGAATGTCTAATTTATATTAATTAATAAAGTTAAAAAGCTTTTTTCAACACCCTCTTGATTAGTTGAAGAGTCCAGTGCAAAAACGTAAACTTGTGACTTCATATATTGAAACTTAAACTCTCCCAAACATTATGAAAACAAAAACTGAGAAACCTTTGGAGAATTGAGAAATTGTTCTAAAGCCACTTACCGACCGGTTTGTTTTTGCACTAGTGTATTCAATTAAACTCAGTCTGAAGATTTAAACTCAGTTTGAACAACAAGTTTGCAATTGTATTTTTTCATTTTCATAGGTGTATACATTGCCAGGAAATCAACAGCAGTATATCAGAACAGGGCAGATTCCCCAGGGAGTTGTCATCAGTTCACCTGGAATGACTCCAAATGCTCAGCAGATAGCTGAGGAGGCTTCAAGAAAGAGGGAGATGAGACTAATGAAAAATAGGTACAGTATGTTGTGTAAAATAGACTACCATAAGGAATAAATTGATGTACTGGTTGTACTTCATCAAGAATTCAGTGCTTTTCATGTCTTTGGAATACTTTCACATGAATGACCTGACCAGTTGGGCAATAATTGTATAAATACCAGTAATCATTAAATTGATTACCCAACAGGAACTTGCAGCCTTAGATGTTAGTAGCCCCTCTGGTGAAAAATATCAAAAGTTACAAGTCCACAAGCTCCATTTGGTAGCCATTCAGTAAAATGATGTTTGAAACTCTGCAACTGGGCCTCAATTTTGAGGCATGCGAGTGCAATCATGTGCCTTCTCACTCCTCAAAATTTTCCCTGTCCTGAGTGTTTTACTTCACACACCTTAAGCATGTAGCTTTGTTAATATTTAGTGTCCTAATATTTGAAAACAAAACAGTTTTAATTAGAAGAGGGCAACTGCTTTACTCTTTACCAAAAGTAAAATGATTATTATTTAATTTTGTTTTGAAAGTTTTCAAACCCTGAACCATTGTTTTCTGTTCACCAACCTACTTTGAACACTCCTGGTATTTTGCCAAGTTGTTTTATGTTCCTTCCTCTTAACCTTTTCAAATATTTAGCTTCGGATATAATTTTATTTTATAAGTGACATAACAGCAGTACAAGGAATGAGTAAACCAAGATGGCTGTCCATAGAAGTGGTGTGGTTCTGGGCTCTACCAGTTCTCTTTCTCTGCTAAAATAGAAAGTCAATGAAAGTGTTGTCTGTCCTTAAAACTGACTAGGCCATGAACTGCTACCAAAATAATTGCCAACTGTCAGCAATTTTAATGAGTTGTTGGCTAGTGGACCACTGCTAAAGTTGAGTGCTGCTCATTTTAAATCATATTATTTTTACTGGACTTTGTTTTCTCTACATCTTTTACCCACCCCTCCCCCTTGCAAAACCATCCCAAAAAATGCATCCTAAGTGCTGTTTTTTATTCCATCATAACAGGGAAGCAGCAAAAGAATGCAGGCGGAAAAAGAAGGAATATGTGAAATGCCTCGAAAACCGTGTTGCAGTTTTAGAGAATCAGAATAAAACCCTTATAGAGGAACTAAAAACATTGAAAGATCTCTATTGTCACAAGTCAGAATGAGTTTGACTGAGTCTCATCTTTTTGATTTAATTATGAGAACTTTCTTATTTATGACATTCTGTTTCATACATGCTGTACATACATTCAAATTTATAACAAGTTTGTTTCATTCTTGATTTTGTAAGTATAAATTAAAGTAGAAAGAAAAGTTATTTGATAATGTCAAATAATATCATCAAAATAATGTGTAACTGGGTCATGCAATACACAAGGTGAATGAAATACAAAGAGCTGGTGAATGGTTTCCAGTTGCCAAAAATTAATAGGTTTAAGTCAAAATATTGTAGAAGTACCCAAAAGTGAAGATTCATTAAGGCCTGTTTACACTAGCAATTTTTGATGCAATTTTTGTCGTGATTTTCATTGCAATTTTTCTCACCCTTGCTTTGCAACTTAAAATAGCACATGTAAACCACCTGCAGTTTCAGTGAATTTAAGTGCAAGAGAAAATGCATGTTTTGCAGTGGAAATCATGACAAAAATTGCATAAAAAAATTGCTGGTGTAAATGGGATTGCAACTGTTTTGTGTAGCAAAGGTGATGCCAGCCAGACAGAACTGTGTCGAACTGTCCAGTTGTGGAGAGTATTTGCTGTCATCACTGATGGCTGTCGATATTAAAATCAGCAGGTCTTCTTATTTGTGAATGTAGTGAAAGTTTTGGATAAATGATCAATGTTCTGATGCCATCTTGTGTACTGGTAACTGCAGGTTTACAGTATCTTGTAATTAAAACTGTGAGACAATTTGGCAGTTGTAGAATGAGAATTTTCTTGGTTTGTGACAGTTTTAAATACTTTTGTCTTCTGTTAATTTCTGTCATTGAAGTTGATCTGCAGAAGTTAATGAAGTTATAGTATACTCTAAGGTAAGGTAGATAAAATTATGCAGTTCTAATTTCTACGGAATCAAAAATGAAAATTGCATTTAGAAAGATAATGACTTTCTATAGCTATTGTCTGTGGTAATAGATCAAGAAATATTTTATATCCAAGGTGTACTGCACTGTTCTGAATTGCTGCAGCTTACAGTTGAGTTTGGATAAAATTTTATACCATTGCTTTGAAGATGCAGTTAATTGACAAATGGCAAGTGTAAGAGTCAAGTTGTACCTCTGCAGAGACAAAAATTTCAAATATAGGCTAATGTGCATTTGTCCATGAGTAATAAAATGGATTGTGCAAGCAGTTTATGTAGGAATAGAAACAAGATTTTAGCTTAATTTTAGCAAAGCATTCGAAATATTGGATATATTTGAAGCTTGTGCAAGGTTTTTTAGAGCACATTGTTTTGTAAGGTGGTGTCATTTAGTGCTAGCACAAGTTAATTTATTAACATTTTAGTCTGAAAAGCAGCAGTATATTGTTGGGAAATGCCTGGTTATGCTACTGTTATCTGTCCACTGTAAATAAAACCTGTTTTTATTTAATTGTGTGTTGTTGTTAATATTGTCAGTTTATTTTACCATAGAAAAGTTCAAAATAGAGAACTGTGATCCACCCCTTCTTTCCAATGTCGTGGAGTATTTTGAGTGATAGATGTTTTTCATATTGAAGAGAACAGCTTTATAAAAACAATAATGCTCTTACCCAAAGCTTAAAAGGACTTTTTCACGGCTTTGCACATGCTCAGGGATTTATTGACAATAAAACTGTTTCAAGTTAAAATATCTATCAACAGACACTGTTCAAATACCAATCTAAGTTTGTCAAGAAATAAATGCTATGGATGGGTTGTTTTAGGAGGCAATTAAGTTGGATTGAATTCTTGTGTTCCGGGCTGGAACATAATGTAATAAGCATAAAGCCTTAGCAGAACTGATTGATTAATGTCATTTTAGTGGATTAAGATGTTTTCTTTCGAAATTATATGGATAAATAACATGAAAACTTCTGAAAGAGAAAATCCATTGATTCAGCCATGAAAGAGTCTCTTTAAGAACAGTTTGTGAAGAAATTCAAGCATGGACTCAAGAATGACACAAATTTTTGATAGATTAGATATTTCAGAAACCGTTACTTGTGGCTGTAAAGGTTGTAACGTTTCATAAGAGGAGGCTTTGGTTGTTTGAGTTTGGGGTCTTAAAGATTTTTGTGACCCCCCTTGTCACTTGGAGAAAAATTGTGACCCCCCCCTCCCATATCCTTACACCACTGTACTATCTTGCACATTTATAATAAATTGATCAATTTTGCTAAGTAGTATGTAACAGCTGCAGCCAGACTGTGGGTGATGATGCATTTTCATGCCAGTTTCTGGAGATATATGGGCCAGAGTGCATTAAAAAATAAAGATCAATGTCTGATAATCCCATATTGACTTTCATCAAGTGTACCAAATTAATAAATTTTCTTATATTCCAACAGGAAATATTTTCATTTTCAATGCTGACATGGCCTGTTGCTGTAGTTGAGTGCAACAGGCTCAATATGCAAATGAAGATGGTGATGAAAGAATAACAAAATGATAGTCTGCTACTAGTGGATTTAGAAATATTGAAAAGGGGTGTACCATGCAAGCACCAGAAAAAAAAGAAATTTTGAGTAATAAAGTTGTTAGAGACTGCATTTTGTTGATTTTGAGGGCATGCACAAAGACAGAAAAATGTACTTTAGACATGGACCCTCCACAAAAACACCAATTTTCAAAACTCAGACCCCCAGCAAATGAGCAATCTAGCCAGCCCTCCTTTCAGATAATAAACAACTGGCAAATTAAAACACCAAAATGTCAAAAGGATTATTTAAGGTTATTCACTAACTTGTTTTAAGAAAATTGTTTAATGTTCACTGTTTCCCTACATTCAACACTGAGAGTGTGGTCAAAACAATTGCCCCAGATATACATGTATATAGGGATCCATTCCTTCCAGAGGGGAAAGAGGGTACTCCATTCCCTCCCCTCTTTTTTTGTTATCTCCAATTACTATTCTGGTTGGTCAAAGTAACAATTTTTTAAATTTATAGACTATAGTGTACGCTACAAATAAAGCCGTATCATTTGCCTGGCCCAGATATCAACTTGGTATTAGATGGTTCATAACGTCCCGTCCCGAGTTCGATGGCGGATGATACTGGGAATGGTGTAACCTTAACGGTGCGGCTGATTCGATCGTTTGAATATCGGAACATCAAACCAGTGGTGTTCAAGGCTGTTAATCTGAATCAGCCGGTCAGCCAATTCATGAAAATGGTCGACGCGGGTGAGTTTTTTCATGTTCGGGCCCATTCTTTTTGAAGCTACGCAACCAGTGCTTTTTCAGTGATAATATTATATATATATATTTTTGGAATTTATATAGCTCCTTCCATTGCTCAAGTTTTTAATTGCACAGCATATAAGGATATTTTCACTTCTTGTGTCGACACAATGAGTGTTGAGGTCAAATGCATGTGCAATAAGCTGAAAGAAGACTTGCAGTTTTGGCTGTTTTGCCATGAATGTCAAATAATGTAAGGTTTTTGTGTGATTTTTGGTCATCGATTGCCTGGTATCGATTGATATCAAATATTTAATTTAACGAATTATATTGATTGAATCAATTGATTTTCTCATCAACTGGATACCACGTGCACAGCCGCAGGTTTCTTATGTGTATATACCTCCCTTGTATTGCTGTTATCACATTTGATCAAATCTGTTATTTCTCATTAATAATTGGCCAAATCGTATATTATTAACCTAACCCTACAATTGGGTCTCATCTGCATTTTTTTGCCTTAAGTTGATTCATGATGTTCCTCTCATTCAATTTCTTATTATAATTGTTTGTTATTTATAGCTAGGGGGAGGGGAGGGGGTTCAGAGTTTCCAACCATCCTGATTTTGTTGGGAGTCTCCTGGTTTTTTGTGCAATCTCCTGATCTCCTGACTTTTACAAAAGTCTCCTGAATTTTCTGAATTTCGAAGACTGGAGACAGAAATTTACAAAATCACTGCTTTTTGTAACAAATGGGAATGCAAATGAAATGTCCACAGAAACTGAACAAAATATGTAATGAAGATAATCTCAATTTTCTTTTGTAATACATTTTTCAAATATAAAAATTGCCATTTTGCTCTCTCCTGGGAAGATCATCATGTCCAGTGTCTTTTGTGAGGAATTTGGGATGGCTAAAATTTTATGCTTACTGGAACCTTGACAATGCAGAAAATGCCATTTCAGAACACTTAAGTTTAAAAAATGTCTAGTCGGTCTTAATTGAGTGCCCGGCCCACCAAGACATTATATAATCTTGGGCCATCAGAAAATGTCCTTATTTTTGAGCTCCAGGGGTTGGAATCTCTGGAGGTTGGTGGCAGGGGTAGTGGGTTGGTGAATAAGTTGAAAGTAGCAGAATTATAAAATTTTACCTCTGCCCCTGCCCCCCCCCTTCCCAAAGAAATAGATGTTCTTTGAATGTCTTGTCAGCACATGAACGAGTGATCACTTGTGGTGTTTGTTTGAGAAAAAAAAAATTGTTGTGCAGGAAATATTTACAACTTGCTATTCAAAAGCCTTTGACTGTCAGAATGACTAAAGGACTGAGCAAGACTGTAACTATTTTGTTCTGTTTCTGTAACAGAAATATTGTCAAGACCGGGTGTTACGCCTGTATTTAAAAAGCATTCATATGGTATGTGGCGGTTTGTCTAAAAACATAATTATCTATGTAATCACAAGTAATCATTGTTTGAATCAGAGAGTTATATCCTTGGTTATGTCCTGGAATGAGCAGTGTATACATGTAGATATTTCCACACCGCATTTGTATCGTTGAAGGTAGAATGGTGCTTGAACTATTCGTAGCACCCATTATTTTTGTATTTATAAGGTTTTTTGCCTACTGATGGAAAGATTACACAATCATACCGTGAAACAGTCCGTTTAAATATGCTAGTTATTAATTGTGGGACAAACTAAAACATTCTGGTCACATGTTTGTAAAAGGCTTTGAGACTTTACATATAAAAGTGCTATATAAGCACCACAATTTATTTATTTATTATTTTATTATTTAAGTTTCAGGGGCACACTATCAAGTGCCCCCCCCCCCCCATTCCTGTTGATTGGATGTCTTTCGATGGGCCATTGTTCTTGGTTGTCTTGAAGCTTAAACAAATGAATTCACAGCAAGCAGGTGACTTCTATTTTGGGTAACAGTTGATAAATACTGAAAAATTCCCATCAAGTAACATATGCTAGAACATGAATTGAATTTTAATGAAGGCACTGAACAAATAAAATGTTGTTCTTTAATATTAGATACAATGAAAATCCAGCACACTGCCCACAAGTCAAAGGTAAGAAAACATCAAAATTCATGAGCAGCTTATCAGAGGATCCCTATTATTATTATTATTATTATTATTATCATTGGCAAATCAAAGGGGAGAGGAGTATGGAGGGCCCAAAACTGCACTCACAGCCAGAAATAGCATTTGAGAAACCTTTAAAGTAAGAATTCCATTTGCCCTTTAAAGGTAAGAAAACTTTTAAACAGGACTTTGTTCCAAAATTAACTTTTCCTCGGGAAGTACTGAAGCTCTCC
>JANRMR010022231.1:0-24850 GCA_025434825.1 Bergia sp. 'catenularis' | reverse complement strand
AAATCTCTATAAGGAAAGACGGTTCGGAGTCTTTTACAAGGCAACTTCAAAAACGGCGCAGAAACTCGAGAAAATCCGTCATACTGATTTTTTGATACCGGACCGAGGAAACTCAAACATTTTCATAGACAGTCACAACAGAGATCCTTTCTTCTTTTGTTTGTTTTAGCGGTACTACGCACTCGGTTGAGCGAGTCTTGGCAGCATTCGAAAACGAACCAGTTCAAAATATATACTCAAGTATTGTTTTTAAGTTAAAGCAACAGCCGCTAAATTCGAGAAAAATCCGTCGTTTTCGAGTTTGAAAATATTTGGTCAAAAACTTAAGCACTCCATTCTCAATAGTAATCCACTTGCACAATGCAGCTTCTAATTGCTGTCACAGACAATAGAAAGGAAACTCGCAACTTCAATCGTAATCACTTTCTAAGTTTGATTGACATCTGGTGATCTGGATGCTGAGAGTCGACCAAATTTTCCGCGAAGCTATTAGCCAATAAGTAACGAAGAGCGGCATGAGTATGAATAACTATGCAGACCAATGCTGCAGCTGTGAACTGCAAGTAAGTGTCCAGAGAACAATAGCCATTCTACCTGATGAGAAAGGTTATGTGCAAATGTGATATCAGTGATATGCAAATGAAAACAACGCTTTGATACGGCTCTTGAATGGTCCTACAAAATTTTGAAATGCTCGCAAAAATTGGCTCCTGCTCGAATTGGTCGCACAGTTTTGAAGGATGCTCGCTTGCTCGAAATCACCAGTTTTCATAATTTAGTGCTCAAATGGCCTCAAAATCATTATTTCCGTGAAGGTAATGCATATGAATAACCATGCAAGTTAAATGAACAAACAACGATCAATGGGCTGTAATGTTCTGTGATAGAACTAGCTAGAAACTGAAGAGTAAAGTCAGTGTGAACCATTCGAGGTACCAAACAAGATGGCGGACATACTGCTAATCCCGGATGAGAATGACCGCTGGCCAGTTTGAATACTACATGACATTAATATGCCATTGGAAAGACGATTGATGGAATATGTTTCACGGGTTTGAATTGATGCAAATTTCATACGTTTATAAAGATTGACTATTCTGCAAAAGAAATAAAAAATGGTTTTCCAATCTGACATAGTCTGATATTAATCCGTGGGAGGTTGTGACAACACGAGAGTAGCGCAGGGAAACCATGACCAACACACAGAGTAGTTTCCCAGTTTCCCACACAGAAGAAGACTCTTGCATAATTTGAAATTCGAATTAAATCGAGTTGATCAGTAATGACAGATTTGTCAAATGCCGTGCCACACAGATCGATGAACAGGGGTTGTAGGCTCCTGTTAATGGACAACTGATTGTCACCTACAGAGCGATAATAGGCTATACCAAGAGAAGATAATCCTAAGAGAGCGCATCTTTCATACATGGGTCTTTTCCAGTGATAATTTTTTTGAGAGCTATTTTTAAGATCGGTAGCTTTTTATATCTGTAACATGATTGGTTCCTTTTGCACACGTGATATCTCGTCAAGCATTGCAGATTCTGTGCTAAACCGAACACAGTTCACTAATTATACCAATAACACCGAGACATTAAATACGGTGAATGCTGGATACAGCCCGGTAGCGGACACAGTGTGGGAGTATCGTTTATTGCAACCATAATAACTTCATAAACTGAAATCAATAGGGCACTCCCCAAGGATTGGAACCTGCAGCTCGTGCTGCTCCCTAAAGATCCGTTTAAGAAGATCAACCATGTCATACATTCAACTACTAACCTATGGTACTTATGACGCTAACGAATTGCAGTGGGAAACATCAGGGGGGCCAGAAAAAACCTACCAAAAATCTTCGTGGCAAAAATGCGATAGGAAATCTGGGTGGAGCCCTAAGACGTCTACTGAATTGGTCTAAGATGTATTCCCGCCCCTCCACAGGGTCACCAACATAACTCTGATAAGAAAAACAATCATATATTCATAGCTTTAGTAATTTCCTGCAGTTCATTGTGGGTTCTCTTTGAATATCGTCGCTTTGAGCGGGGGTCTCTCCATCCTGCGTGCCTGTCCTTTAAGTCCGCCTCTATTAGCTTAAAACCCGCGTTACTAGCACCACCGCTTTTCAGACTATGGGTAGCGAATTTCCTTGAATCTTTAACAAATGAGAAAGAAATTTCCTAAAACTGTCTAGAGCGGTAGCATATGAAATGCCCAAAAAATCGTGAAAGCGCTCTTGCTTCTTAGTTTTAACCATACGACGCACGAGTGGCGACAGACGATATTCTGACTGGGAGGGCAACAGCGAAACAAGCCTTTCTGTAATAGCAACAGGACACGTGACTTTTGCCTGATCTAGACAAAATTGATATGTACCCTTCTCTATGCTGATCGTTTTTTCGCCTAGGAACAGAAATTGACATATAAGAGTCCTGAATAGCTATATCTGACAATCTCATGTTTAAAATTTCGCTTATTCGAAAAAGACCCGAATAACCTAATATCAGTATGAACATAAAACGAACTATTTCTAAAGAGGCAGAGTTCTTGTTGTAATGCTCACAGAGCTTGTGCAACGACTGTTCGCTCACAGGTTCTTTAGGTTGCAATGGCCTTGCCAGTTTTCTCCTAGCTCCTTCCAGCACTGCAACAACGGTGCTGTGCTCAGTTGGCGAAGGCAAACCGGCCATGCGGTGTCCCCATCGTATACTGTAAACGGCGGTCTCCACTGGTGCTGCATTGTGGATCTGTTCCTGAGCTATCTTAACCAGATAAGTCAGGTAGAGTGCCACGGACAGGGGTTGCGCCGGGATGGCTAAAAATCCAATCTTTGACTTGGCCCATTCTCTCCAGCGCTTCCATCCCTGAGAGTACTTGCGTACTGTGGCCTCTGCACTTGCGCCAAGGGCCAAACCCAGCATGTCTGGTATCAATGCGTCCGGAGAGGGATCAAGTGACTGAAGCTGAAAATCCTTCCAAATACCTTCTTTCAGGACATCTAAAACGCAAACATATTGAGTTGCATGAGATAAAACCTTACAAAAAGGGTTAGCTCAAACTAACGGCGTAACCGCTAACTAACTCAAACCCCATAGACTTTTACGTTTCACCTATGCACACCGTAATTCCCGCTGTAACCCCCCTTCACCCGAACTGGATCACTCTGAGCCATCTCCGAGCAACTCTGGGCTATCATACGCCGCTCTGGGCCATCACTGAGCCACTCTGGGCTATAACTGAGCCACTCTGGGCTATCACGGAGCTGCTCTGGGCTATAACGGAGCCACTCTTGGCTATCACTGAGCCACTCTGGGCTATCACTGAGCCATTCTGGGCTATAACTGAGCCACTCTGGGCTATCACTGAACCCTCTGAGCTAACAACGAGCTGCTTAGGGTTAATGATAAACCGCTCAGGACGGCAAATGCCGGGCAATTGTATGCTATGCGTTCCACTCTTTCGGGCATCCCTCTCCGTAAATGAATTATGACAAGGTTAAATTCATAAATGGAACAAACCTGAAATCGATACGCAACGCCAGCATATCAAAATTTGGGCACCCACAGAACATGGATGGTTTCCTTTGATAAATTTGCCTCTGTCCGGGACCAGGAACTAATAAATCGCGCCTCTTAGGCAGGACAATGAATGCTTTCACAAATGGCGCAAACTTAGTGCATAAAGCATGCAATAACGGCCAGAAATATGCCGAGGGCCACCGGGGCACTATCAAAGTTCCTACTGCTTGGTGTTGCCTGAAACAGGCAATGGCATCTGGAATTAAACAGACCGGCGGACATACCCAGTTGTTTTCGCCACTCCAGCTCTGAAACAAGGCGTCTACCGCGTCCGTACCTGGCGCGCTAAAGCGAGCATTAAATCTCTGTACTTGATTATTGTAATGAGAAGAAAATCTATCAATTGCATGCGGGCCCCATATCTCGTCTGAAGTAAGGAAAACATTGCGGTTAATTGACCAGTCATCTTTATCAACAAATCGACTAAGCAAATCAGCTTTCTCATTACCGCTTCTTGGAATCCATTGAGTGTAAACTTGCATGTCTTCTCGTAGACACAAGTTAAAAATATCGACTGCAATAGCTTGCAAATGATTTGCAATTATTTCCGCACTCTGGCTGTCCGTAAAGACTTTCACGGATTTGTGCCTGAAAGCTCTTACAGAGGCAGATAAAACATAGAAAATTGCTTTTAACTCTCTGAACGTGGAACTCTGCCGACGCTCTGCATCTGAAAACATACCGCTGACAGGTCAGATACAAGGTGAAAACCCGCCAAATGCATAATCACTTGCGCCTGTGTAAACGGAAACCGATGTGGCAATTATTCGTTGCAAACCATTAAATGCTTCAATATTCTGAATCCAAAATTTCATCTCTTCTAAAAGAGGGCCTGAAATAGAAACATTTACGTCCCAAGCATATCTGCTGTTAATAGCATAATACATTTGCCTGGTAAAAAGCCTGGCAACGGGACCGACGGCCAGCGACAGGGAGTTGATGAATCCAGAAAATCTAGCAAGGTCGCGATAAGTGCATGTGCCAATGAGTACGGCATCTGTTAAAATTTTCTTAAGTTTGTCAATCTTGCTACGGGGGACTTGAAAAACCATCCTGATTGTATTTATTACTAGCCCGAGCCATTCGCCGATCTGCCTCGGTGTCCAATAAGATTTAGGTTCGTTAACTTTAAGGCCTGAACTACGCAAATCTCTTTGATGAATTAAACTAGCGACTGCAGCAGATTCTTTGTCCGAATGGCCAGAAATACCGTCGTCTAAGTACAGAAAACAGTTGAAATTCATGACGCGCCAATGCTGCAACAATGGACGAAGAAGTTTCGTAAAACAAAAACAAGAGGAGCGGAGACCGAATGGAAGCACGGTGAAAGAAAAATAACTTAGCTCGCTCTTGTACGGCCAAGAAAAACCTAAATAAGTTTGATAGGGCTCATAAATATCAACGTGATGATAACCTGATTGCAAATCCCAGGTGACAAACCAGAAATTTTGCTGAAAAACTTTGGAAAGAGATCGCAAATCCTCATAATGAAATTTCGGAGCGACCAAGCAGGAATTCACGTGTCTGAGATCAATGACAAGACGAAGCTTCTTGCCAACTGCAACGGTTAGAGGATTCACGCACCTTGGAGAATTGCCTAGACGCTTAACGCAACCGTGGTCTAATAGTTGCGTGATTGCTTCTTCGACAAACGAGAAATGCCGCAAAGCTGACAAGTTATTCTTAAGAAAACAGGGCTCAGGGAATTCCGCGGTAACCTTCTTCGATAATATCAATAACAAAATTAGGGGCATCAATGTGCGATTTCCAAAAATCAATAATGGAAAGTAATCTACCCTTAACAACACTGTTTTGGTTTGAACAATATTCGTACTCGCGAGATAAGCTCAAGGTTTGCGGTATATTCTTAAAATCTGAACTCGCAACCGCGTACGATTGGATAGCTGAATCTTGTAGTCAATTACTCGGGCCTCTGGAGCTGGAGGGTCGGGACACATTCTGTATCTTTGGGCAATGGTAACCGAGGTGACCGTATTCCCAACACTATAAAACGAAAAAAAGGAGGGGCGCCAAATCAAAATCTGCATATGCAAAAAAGTTTGTGTCCGCTAGTTTCACGGCTGAAGAGGACTAAACTGTCTGATAACGACCGTTTATATATTACACCAATAATAGACTCTTTACAAAGAACACAATGCTACACAATACCCTTGACCGCACCCTGGGGACACATAGCACGAAAATCATGAATACCCACGTTGAACTGTTACCAATGATAACGCCCAGAATACAAATATCAGCTAAACTATGTAACGCAGATATTCTGCTATTCTCGCGCCACTACAACAAACTTGCTCTTCTGGCTTCATTTCTGACCTCACTCAAGTGTCCCGTGCACTGACGCTTGCAATTTACCTCATCTTGTACTTTTTCCTTTTGAGAACTATATATTTTAGCTTGTTTCTAACTTCTGTGCTCATTTTCTAAAAATTGTTTTTAAAACCTGCTGGAAAAGCAACTCCGAAACAAATTTAAAAGGCGCGCGCGCGCGCGCGCGGATCTGGCGCCGCGTGCCGGATGCTCACGCGAGCTAGTCAAATAGCATCCATTCTAAAACTAAGTCTCAAAAAAATTATCATTGGCCGCGCGGTAATATGAACATGCGCTCTCTTAGGATTATGTTCTCTTGGCTATACGTATGGCTGAGTTCAGGCTTCATTTAGTCTTTCTTCATTGAAAAATAACTACTCGCAGTTTTGTTTCTTTATAATTATTATAACGATAGACCACGTCGACGCTTGTGTTTTGTGTGTGTGTTTTAAACTATCAAGATTTGTCTCGTTCTTTTGAGTGTTATACGATTTTATCTATCGATTTAACTATTAAGACAGCGGGGATCGTCGACGACTTTCTTCTTTGTTTCTCAAATGAACTTTGATTTTCTTCTGAGATTTTAACTGTTACTTTTTGTTTTTCCTCTATTGCCTTTTTCAATTTTCTCTTTTGTTATGTTTTATTTATTTTATTTTATTTTATTAAAAGATATTTTTCTTAATTTGTTGATTTGATTTAGTTTTCTATATTTGAATTTTTTTCAATAGTTTTTCTTTCCTTTGTCTTTTTTATGCAAATTTGACTTTATTTTTGTTTATTTTAAAAGCAGACAAAAGCGTCACTAGTTGTTTTATTTTGCTATTGTAAAAACAGGCACCCATACCACTACAGTTTATTTCCAACTTAATTTTTTAAATGATTAAGTTGGCTGCCATTTTTATCGTGTTATCATTTACAAAATTAACGTTTTCAGATAAAAATAATTCAAAACTTTTATCTTTATAGAAAATATGCATTAAGCAACAACAAAGAAACAAATTCGCAGCATATATTTTGTTCTTACTGTTATTCATACTAGCAAACAATACACAACAACGAAGAGTTGTGTGTGAGCTTGCATGGGTTCCTTACAAGAACTCTTGTATAATGCTGCATTAATTCGGTCTTATCATCCTGTAGTACAGCTTTCGTTTTTTCCTGTCTTTTAAGAAAAAGTAGCTTAAAAGTTTCAAGTTGTGTTCAGTGAGTCTCTAGCGGCAACGAAAAATACAAGTTCTCTTGGACAACGTTTACAAAGCAACGTCAGCCTTTTATTCTCTGGACGGCATAGAATCGAAGCGGGCGAATCTGGATCGGGGTAACAAAAAATTTGATGGCGTTGGGTTAGTATTTTTAATTGGTATAACGTTATTTTGATCTTCTATTTCGCTCATAGCTATGACAATATGTAGTTCATAATCATAGTAAGAAATAGATTAAGAACAAAATACTTTGCTCCTTTAACTCTTTACATCCCATAACATAAATACGAGAACAATTTTTGCATAATTCTACCGGATTGTTATCACAAATTAAGAGTATTTTATGCCATGTTTTAAACTTCTATTGTAGTAAGCAAATGTTGAAAAGATGCGTTTGTTAAGCCAACTTTTACGATGAATCCAAATCCGATACTTGAACATGGACTGCAAATAGCGTTAACCGTAACACAGTTTTTGTTGGGCGAGATGTTTATCTACGAATCATAAGGACTGTTTCTAGAAATATAATAACAATTATCTAAACATGCAGTTAAATATTTCTATTTCTGATTTTCACGTAGTTGACCTTGAGGCTAATGATTGTATTTACAAACAGTCTTCGTTTGTAACGTAGATCCATTCAGTTGCATTTGCATTTAAAATACGTTTTGTTAAGTGTTTTGGCAACAGAACATTAACTGGGACAATACAGAGAAATAAGGAGTATATTGTTTTGTCCATAACAGCTCAAGTAAGCTTACAAACAAAATCAGTTGATTGCAGTGGCAAGAATGCAGAAAGAGATACTTGTTCTGCTGGAAGACGCGCTTAATATAAAATATTGCGTTGTTACTGTGAATTATGTCGGGGAAAAGCACGCGCGCGCCTAGACCTTAACACTGTCAGTTCTTTTATGGCCGAACAGACACGACAAATTCGTTGTCTTTGAAGCGAAGAACTTAATTCAGAAGTTATCCAGAAAACCACCAATTTTATTCTGCTGTTTGGCTAAACAGAGCTGCTTTCCATGGCTGAGAAGATAAACAATATTTGCAAAAAAGGAGTCAAGTTAGAAGAGTTTGTCATCATTTATAACTTTGTCTTGGACATGAGACTGCAGATCTTGGCAGCATAAAACATTTTTTAAGAAGTTTCAACTTGATTTTACCTTTGGTTTGTAGAATAAAGCCGGGGAGGCCGCAGATATTTCAAATCCTCTCCCAATTACCTTTAATATTTAGAGTTATGTGAGGCCTGTTTCAAATGTCGTGCCACTGCCATGCCGAACTAAATTCGACGTAAGCACGGCAGTGCCATGACGTTTGAAATCATTTGGTACGGCAACTCCAATTGGCGACACGGCAAGTAAGTTCGACAGGGTCTGCCGTGCTACATGGCAGTAGCACGGCGTGGTTTCAAACGTCGTGTCACTGTCGTGTCGAACTCAATTTACAAATTATGAAAACTGAATGTTTCGCTTCTTCTGCCATTTTGCATTTGTCGCGACAGATCTATATTCAACGTTTGAAACCACTGCCTGCCATCGCCGTGATATTGCCTCTTTGAATTTTATTTAGTTCGACACGGCAGTGGCGCAACGTTTGAAACAGGCCCAAGTCCTAGAATGATTAATGTTCTCAGGACTTGAGTTAACTTGAGAACATCGTTCTAACGTTGTCACTTTTTCCGAATATTTACAGTCAACGTAAGTTGTATTTGTTGTTATAATGTTCAATATTGTGGGAAAATTTGGACAAAACGTCAAGACTTAAAGTCAAATTGCAATTGCACGATAATTTCTTTTTTTAAGCTGGAATACTTGGCATTGTTTATCTCATCCAAACGAAGGAAATTTTGGTCTGTTCGACCTTGGTTTATTTGAGCATGTTGCAGAGGGCGACAAGTGGATGGGTCTCTTGTTCCATAAACAAAAACTCATGTAAAACGGAATAGCCGTAGCATAATGTTTTTTTCCAGGTATCGAAATGACGAATCCAAAACATCATCTAAAAGCGTTACCGATTTCGGAAACAGTTGAAGACTTTGAACTTTCTCCAATTTTAAAGAATGCAACAAAACTGTGCGAATATGGTCCTCACTTGACTTTCGTTTACTCTAACACGAATCTTAAGAAATCGATTTTCAAAATCAGAAGGTTGAATTTTGCGCCGCTCTCAAAAACGG
This sequence comes from Bergia sp. 'catenularis', assembly GCA_025434825.1. Lineage (NCBI taxonomy): Eukaryota > Metazoa > Cnidaria > Anthozoa > Zoantharia > Parazoanthidae > Bergia > Bergia sp. 'catenularis'. The sequence continues at coordinate 15,552 of JANRMR010022231.1, read as the reverse complement.
ATGAACTAAGAGATCTATAGAAAAATCTTTTCACGGCTTAAGCTAAAAATTCATTTCCACGATTAAGAAGATTCTTGGACCAGTTACAAAGAGAGAAATGTCAATCGTTGGACACCATAGCAGCAATACGTGAATGATTTTATTTACCTAGACGACGGCACTTTCTACAGCTTCTCTTTTGTACGACTATCAGAAAAACATTTTATCTGAGAAGCATAAAACAGAGAGGGAAAGCGAGAGAAGGCAAATCGATTTCTTTTGTTCACAATAAACCCATCTCCTCCCAACCCTTTGAAAAGCAATGTTTCTCTCACAAGCAATTTCACTATTTTCATGAGTTTCGTAGTTAGTCTCAGAGATGATCAGTTACAAATTTCGTCTTCTTGGTAAATACGACCAATGCAATTTATATCTAATCGTATTGACAAACTGAAGAGACAGCAACTGAGAGGGTGTCCGTTCTGGCGGATGAATTACATTTAACTGAAAATAAGTTTTTCCCAACAAACGTGATAGTACTGAAAATCACAGAAAACAACATTTTATTGTCCAAGTCAAATGCTCTTTTGCCGCTATCTTAGAATGCCCCTGATTGGTGCGGTGAGAATTATGGATACCGAAGATGATCTGTTTATTTTGACTTTGTCATAGAAACAAACAGTTCTATGGCTGCAACAAATCACGTAAATATAAAGTGTGCGTGCAGCCTCGTACGTAAAACATTTTTCCAGTGTAGCGACACAAAAGCCCGTCTCGGAACTGAAAACTAAAAGAACATATTCTCTCAGTCTGTCGAGACGTTTCACTTTTGTTGATTTACACTAACACATACTGTGTGTTTGGAAGATTTGGAACCGTACCATAGTTAAGCAATACATGGAAATAAGTAAGTCTCTGCATTACTTAATTAACATTATCTGTAGATCTTTTACATTCGTTATTCTCCAGCAACTGAGTAATCGAACTTACACTGCTTTAGTTTAACTCCGGTACTATTGATACATTAAAGGTAAAAATTAAGCATTGGTTTTAAACGCGTTTTACATGGGATAAGATTCTGAGTGTTGAGTTAGTAATAATCTATATAACAAAGCAATGCGTGGCAACAGACAGTTATGTTGTTGAACTAAGTCTAAATGTGACTAGAAGGGATGGTTGTACTGATCAAAGAAAAGTACACTGACCAATATTGAAACTATTATCTACAAGCATGCTTATCAGCTTTTGTAACTAGAAGGATACAGTGGTAAAGGAGCGGTAAAGAACAGCTCATAATGTTGTTGTCGTTGTTGTGGCAACAATAGTAACTAACAGTGACATTACAGCAAGGGAGTGAGAGGAATTTGACAGAAATGGAACTGTCTGCACTGTCGGCTAATAAAATCGGGCAAACTTTGATTTTGAAGTATCCCCGACAGATTATATCGCAGTCTGAATGGACTCCAGCGAAAACAGTTGCTTCAAGCGAATGATTTTCGATCTGTTTTTTACTGGGGTGAAAGGGTTGATCGTGTGGAATTATAAAAGGTCTTTGTTGAATTGCCAAAGATAAGTCGTCTCTCGTTCGTCTCTCGTCCGTGCCAAGCCCTAGTTCCAGCAGATAATCGTGCTCGATCAGCTCCACCAGCTGCCTTCAGTTCAGTACAACTAATTAAAAACGTTTACTGATATTGACAGTGTTTTAGTGAGGACTTCTTTGTGTCTGCGTTGAGATTGTGAATATCTGAGTTGAGATTTTCATCAATAAATCAAGTTTACATTTGAACAGTTTGTCGACTTTGTGTGTTCAGATGGGTTGTTCATTTTGAACAACATCAGTTGCTAGTATAAATGAAAACAAATAAAAACGAAGTGGGTTTTGTGCGAAAAAAAAATAGTAGAAAGTTCATGAATATTAATAATGATCCCAACTTCAGCAAGAGGGGATCCAGTGGACTTTACTTCTCCCCTCACTTCACTTCACTTTACTTTACTTCACTTTACTTTGCTTCGCTTTACTTCACTTTAATTTATTTGAATATCTTTCATTTTACCTTGCAGATAATCTGCATAAGAAGGATGAACTCCGTTCCAAAAGCCTTCACGGTCACAAAACCCTACTCTAGCAACTAAGTTGGTGGTCGTTGATTACGAACCAAAGCAGTGTGACATAGTGCCAGACAACAACGAACACTCTTGTTGGACTCTACGTTCTGCCTCTAAAATGCTTGATGTCGAATCGTCATTCATTAGTGCTAGGTGAACAATTTTCCCTCAAAAGCTCAAAATAATTTTTGCTATAGAAGTTTTTGTAAGTCCGATTCCTGATATTATCAATTTTTAATCTGAGTAGGGCTAGTTCAATTGGGACATCCTGAAAGTAAACTGGTAGTGAGTAGTTTGATAGTATAGGAGAAATTTAGCGTGGTCCAATGGCAAAGTAGAGATATACTGAGTCATTAGACAAAGGTAAAGTTATGAGAGTAAAACACATTTACGTTTTTGCGATACTACTTGTCAAAATCATACCAAGGACACAATACAGAATTACCACAGATGCTGCAGTTATTATTCCAAAAAATTGAATAAAACAGAGAAATCGTTCAATTTTCATTTCTTTTGAGATTGAACAGTCTAGTTTTACCCAACTATTATTTCTTTTTTTAATGCCAAATAATAGTTTCGTTAAAAAAAATCAAATCATTGATTGTTTTCCATTCCAGAACAACAATGTCAATTATTGGTCATTATAAGCCACGTTTCAACCAATCAGCAAATGGGTATTCTTCACACTCATCAAGCCACACTGTGATAGAATCATCTTCTTCTCAAACATCAGAAGAGCATACGGTAGTTTCACAAGCTATGAAGTTAGAGCCTGGAGTAGAAGAGTGTCAAGAATCAGCTGCGCCGGAAATCCCCCTTCTTGCTGGTATACAAATTAAGACTGAGCCAGGATTGGATTCGTGTTGCTATGAAGCTGGTAACCCTGAAAGTTGCAATGTGACCAATCCTGAAGAAGAGATATCGCCGTTATTAGATGTGTCAGTTAAGATTGAGCCTTCTTCAGATTTTGGTACCGTAACTCCTCCCACAGAAGGTGTTCCTTCTTACTACCTATCTCCCTTGCCAGATTTGCAAACGGTTCCAGTGTTAACAAGAGGAGAAAGTCTTGACGAGCAAATTGGAAGTAGTCTTGATACAGAGCCTGTTACAGTAACAGGTAACTATCATTAACTGAAAAGGTTAATTACAGGGCACGTAAATAGTGAACTAGAATCTAGATAAAGTCGAAAGCTTTAAGACGATTTGCCTTACAGAAGAGAAACAAGAATCGACTAACTATCTCCGGCAATGAGTTGACATATTCAAGAACGACATCGAGTAGCCATCCAGGAGGAAGAAAGTTTGCACAAATTCGCAAAATTGGGATTGTCTGTTGTCAATTCAGTTTATTTGGCTCAAAAATTAACCCCTATTACTAATGAAGGCTTCAATAATGAATTCTTATTGGTGTGGGGAATTCTGAAATGTAAAAAGGTGTTCCCTGTTTGAACATGTGCAAAACACAGTTATTTTAAGAATGGAGACTCTCACAACACAATTTGAAACTATATCTTCTTAATCTTAATAGAGTTATTATTAATAATTGAATATTAACAGTTCTTATTTTCTAAACAGGTAGAGATCAGGAATCCGAAGAAATTAATCGATTAACTACAGGAGTCCTGTCTATGGAGAAATACCTGGAAAATAGTCATCAATCCAAAAATATCAACTTTGGTTCTGTACGTAATGGAATCACCCTGCAGAGAACTGTTGAAGACCTCCCAACAATGGTGGCTGATGCTTCATGCCACTTTCAACGCTTTTCTAGGTATAATTTATTAAAATAGCGACAAGACTTTTAGATTGATTTTTGCAAGTCGTAAGTCTGTGAACGATGAGAATCGATTTTGGTAACAGTAAGCTAAAAACAGTGTTCTAGAGTACAGCACTAACTCTGTAAGTTAAAAAATACTGTTTTAGGTATTTAGGAAACCCAGGTGGTATAAAGATGGAGCAAATGACTCAAAATATTTTCTTGGATTCGAAAACCACTTCTCATAACGAAATACCTAAGGAAGAAAAAGTCATTTAAATAAATTTCTGTACTTCCACATATCAAGAACAAGAGACTTTTCTTCAAGAAACGGAAGAGAATCTTGTGAAATTGAGTGACCAGGAGCGGGAAGTCTGTTAAGGGATTCCAGCAAAGCTCGAGTGTTTGTAAGTGATACAAACGTAAACTGTGGTCGTAATGTAATAGACAAAAATCTCTGTAAGCTTTGAAAGAATAAAATACAAATGTTGTTTATTATGTCATTTATGTTTTATGTTTGTTTATCTTTGGTAGTTCTGATTTCATTTTTGTTTGCCTCCAGTTCCACTACAGTATTACCACTTCCGCATCACCCCTACTACGCATTTTCACAGCGCCATCACTGCTCAAATTTCGGTCACTCAGTTCCACCGATAATGGCTTCTGGAGCAGTTCCATCATTACGTGCCATCAGTAATGACTGCGAGTCTTGTCCCAGTGCCTTCCGCCCGTACAAACGACAAGCAGTCCCTATCGTGATGCCTTTTCCTATTTATCCTTATATGTTTGGAGCTGCAGTGTCGCCAACAACTCCACAGCAGATACCACAGCAGGTTTTAATGCACAAGAAGGCTCGACCCGCCTGTGAAGTATGTGGAAAAACGTTTGCAAGAAAGTCGACATTGCAGGTAGGTTGCTTTTATCAATTGTGGTACCAGTGAAAGGCCCATTCACAAACATCATGCTTTGCAAGCACACACTGACCTTCCCATGAAGTCGATTGCAATTGTTCTTACTTGAGCGAATCCCCCCTTACAAAATCGCAGATCCGTCCCGCTACGATATGCCCTCCTTGCCACTTTTTCCTTCTTACTCTACTCGATGGCTCATTGCTCCCTGAACTGATACTTAGTTTGTAATCAAAAACGTTTCCCTTTAAAGATAAACGTGCGAGTAAAACAAACACCGTAGAGAAGCCATAAAGATTTGTTAGTCTTATAAAACGGCAGACGTTCAGTGGGCAGGTCAATTAGAACACACTCAATTGTATGTTTATCTAAGTTAATTTAACCGAAGGGCGTTTTGCTCCCTGAATGGGTAGTTAGGTTGTAATAAAAGTTCTTTCTTTCAAGGTATACCTAAGAAAATAATACAAGTACTTGTTTACTTATCAATTGTGTTTTTCCAAGGTACATATGCGAGTGCACACTGGAGAGAAACCATTCTCTTGCAGCTTCTGCGATAGGAAGTTCTCTCAAACTGGGAACCTGGCCGCACATGAGCGAATCCACCGTGGAGAAAAGCCTTTCTCTTGTCCTCATTGCCTCAAGCGTTTCACTCAATCTTCTGCCATGCGTTCCCACCTACGTATTCACTACCCAGACCTCGCCAATCACTAAGTTGTCCTTTTTATCTTCTATTATGGTTAACTGTATAAAGTGACCCATAGTTTGACCGTAGAGAGCATTTCAAGCCTTTTAAACATAATATTAACTACCATAAGTACAACTTATGAAATTCACCAGATTTTATTTTACCTCGTTTTAACTTAGATATAGGCAGACCCTCTTTGAGGTTCAGGGGCCCGATGGCATGGAATATCCTTTCTTCTACTTTAAAACAGGCGCCATCATTAAATAAATTTAAGAACTTTTTAAAACAAAATAGGTATAAATACATTTTGAACAATCTTGCATTTCTGAAAGAAGCATGCATGATTGTAAATAAGTCTTTTGATTTGAAACATCATTTTGACTCAATATTTAAGTATTTTACTATGGATTACATTAATATATATTAATATAGTATGATGATGATGATGATGATGAGCCTTATAGTTTAATTTGTTTTACATTTATTTTTGCCATCAAGTGGGAGTGGTTACAATATTGTGAGATATGGTAACCAAAGTCTAGAATAATCTTTAACTTCCAGCTTGATATCTTACAGTATATACATGTACGTCAGATGTCAAAAAATCCCATAAAATCACGGATCTTCGAGCCCTGTGTAACCACTAGTAAGTAAATTAAATTTAAAGGTTGTTCTACCTTTTGTTTACAATACGTTTTAGAGATTCCTATTTATACTGAAGAAACCCTTCTTACTGTATGAGAATCGCCATTACCACGACTGCTCCCATTTGAGATTATAAATATAAATATGAATATGAATATGAACATGAATTTGAATATTAATATGAACATGAGTAGTAGGAAAGTGGGGGTTCTGGACCTACCGCGATCAACTGGGATAGCCCCGCCCCCTGACGATGACGTCACTTTCTAGTTTTAGTTCACCGGACTGGATTGGGTGCATCTCCACTGGTCACTCAAAGTCATTAATCCGATCATGTGATTGGCTGTCACGAATCATACGATACTGTAGGTCAAGGTCACTGATACGAGTTGTACCGGTTTCTTACCTGCTCAACTTGTTTTAGTATGACTTCTCTTTCTGTTTTTGGAATAACCTGTCAAACAGGTTTGAGTGGTTTAAACCGGTCTAGAGCAGTTCTATGGTCTGCTCTGCTCGACCTTTGCCCATATTTGGTTATAAATCGCATACAAACTTGTAGGTCCGGTTTTTGCGAATGTCAAACCGGTTTTTTAATAATTTTTATCCCATATATTCGAGTTGTTCTTTAGACTTTTTCATTTCGAAAGTAAGATGAACTGGAAGACGTTAACTGAGAGCTGCAACTTTTTGGCGGAGTTGGAGTTGCCGCTGGACTTGAGGGTTCGTTTACTCATAATAAGGTGATGTTTTAGTTTATCGTCTGATTTACTAACTGGTCCGCTGCTAGAACGACGGTTTTGAGAAAAATAAATCATTATACATATCGTAACACGTAGATGATTTTCATAAAATACTCAAAGAAATGTTAAAAAGATCTCTCCAAGGTAATTTGGAGACGAACAAATTTCCATGCTGTACTTGGTGTGGTAAATTGTAATTTGTAAACCCAACACGATCTGAAATCTGTAACTCAAATGGCATTAACACACCTTTTAAAATAGGCATAAGCTTTCTCTCACACACGTTTCCAAAGGCCAAAAGTGAAACACTAGCTTGTCGAAAAAACCTTGATTCTTCGTTCGCTCGTTGTACTCTTGAAGAATTAATTAAGGATCTTAATAAGCTACTCCTCCACCTCAACAAACACAAAGCTCGCATGGACTACTGCCATTACTGTCTCCACGGCTTCATTCGACAAGACCTTCTCGATGCCCACCTATTTTACTGTCAAGCCCATGGCCCGCAGAAGATCAAGCTGCTTGATAGAGACCACGCTACTCTCAAGTTCAAAGATTTCCATAAGAAGCTAGAAGTACCCTTTGCCATCTATGCTGCCTTTGAAAGTCTGACTGCCAAGATTCAGTCTGTGTCACAAGATCCCACCCAAACTGCTACCAAAAAGTACCAGCAACACCAACCCTGTGGCTTTTCGTACATGGTCGTCTGTGAGGTGGAGCAGCACAGTAACCCCTCCCCCCACCCAATCGTGTACCGCGGCTCCGATGCGGTTGGTGAGTTGTGGGAGTGCCTGTTGAAAGAAGAAAAAGAATACAAGAAATCCTGAAGAATGTAGTTCCCATGTCTATCACCCCTGAACAAGAACGTGAATTCCAAGCCACTACCACCTGCCACATCAGTGAAGAGCCTCTAGGAACTGACCGCGTTCGTGACCACTGCCATTCGAGTGGAAACTATCGAGGAGCTGCACACAACGACTGTAATCTTAACTATAAGTTCACAGGACGCATTCCAGTCATCTTCCACAATCTTCGTGGCTACAACTCACATCTTCTCGAGGGAGGATTGGGAAAGTTTAAAATGAAGGAATCAACTACATTCGCAAAAACATGGAAAATACATCTCCTTCCCCGTCGGCAAACTCGACTTCATCGACTCCCTCCAGTTTGGAATTGGAACTACCGACTGATCCAGACTTGTATTTATTTGTGGAAGAAGGGCTGCGAGGTGGCATATCAATGATCTCAAATGGTCTGAGTAAGGCCAACAACCCCTATGTCCCCGACTACAATCCGGAGGAAGAAAGGTATCTTGATGCAAATAACTTGTACGGCTGGACTATGAATGAACCGCTGCCGACTGTTCAGTTCGAATGGATGACAGAAGAAGAGACTGAGACATTAGACATTGAAAACGTAATAAAGAAGAAGGATTTATTCTTGAAGTTGATCTTCACTACCCAGACCACCTCCATCACACCCAAAACGATTATTCTCTCGCACCAGAAAAGATGAAGGTATCATAAGAAACGCTATCTCCCTACTGTCAACAACTCGCAGAAGACTTGAATCTCAGCAGAGACGCCCAAACCAAGTTCGTCCCAAATCTTCAGAACAAGTCCAACTATGTTCTCCACTACCGCAATCTCAAATTGTACCTATCCCTTGGTATAAAGCTAACCGAAGTCCACCGCGTCTTAAAATTCCAACAGAGCAAGTGGCTCAAGATATACAGAGAATGTAACACCAAAAAGAGAAAACAGGCCTCAAATGACTTTGAGAAAGACTTCTTTTAGCTAATGAATAATTCAGTCTTTGGGAAAACCATGGAGAATCTCCGTAAACGTACGATTGTGAAACTTGTCAAAAACGTCAAGAAACTCACCAAGCTCACCTCCTCGCCTTCCTTCAACGCTTTCCGTATCTTCTCCCAAAACCTCGCTGCTGTCAACATGCGTAAGCCTAGCCTCTACCTACGTTGGGTTTGCGATCCTCGACCTGTCGAAAGTGTTAATGTACGACTTCCACTATAACTATGTCAAAGCCAAGTACCACAAGAATGTCAAGCTCCTCTTCACTGATACCGACAGTCTCTGCTACGAAATCAAGACACAAAACATATATCAGGACATGGCCCAAGATCAGACACTTACCTCTTCGACACTTCTGATTATCCGCCAACCCATCCCCTCTACAGTACTACTAACAAAAAAGTCTTAGGCAAGATAAAAGGTGAAACAGCTGGAATTACAATCGAAGAATTCGTGGGGTTGCGGCCAAAGATGTACTCCCTCCTTTACACTGACAATAACACCCAAGTGGAGAAGAACACGGAAAAGCCATTGGAAAGAATGTGACAAAACGTATGATATGACACGCTGACTACAAACAGTGCTTGTTATCCAAGCAAGAACAAATGGCCCCGATGAATCAGATCAGAAGCTTTTCTCATAATAGTTATTCTATTAAACTTACACGATGTTGGCTTAAGTCCTTACGACGACAAACGTTATCTTTTGGACAATGGATGTGACTCTCTCGCATATGGACATTACTTGGTTAAAGCAATAAAGGCGAGAAGTGAGAGTTGCTTGAAACAGTTTGTAAATATTGTAAAGTTTTCTTTCAAAAGATATTCTAAGGTTTCACCACTTTATAAATAAGTAAGATGTATAATAATTAAATATGTGTGGTCAATGGAGAACACGTTGTCGTTTATTGATTTTCAATGAAACAAATGTAGATGGCGATGATAATGCAATCGAAAGTTTCAGACCTTAAACGAAACACATGGATATATGGTAAGGGATGGCTATGAGGCGAGGGAGGAGGCCATTACAAAAACAAAAAAAGTTGGAGCTATTTGAAAGAAGATAATATTCCGAGGAATTTCAAGTATGTCTTTTTTGATTGTGTTGTCATCTACGCGCTGATATGACTCTCTCAAAATGTCCCTTTTGCCCCGAATATCCTGTTATTCCTTGTTCTTTCTCTTGACCTCGTACAGTTTGTGAATAAGTATGTAGAAACCTAATCATTTCGTCAATCAAGTCTACACTTGCAAAGTGCTAACATGTCGAAACGCGTTCTTCGCGATTGTCCCATTCCAAACTGCGGTGCTAAGTTCCTTGTAAAATTTTCAAATCATCTCGCAGACGTGTATGAGCTTTTCTCTGAAGAAAGAAGTTGTTGGTTACAGGAAACAAAACTTCAACAAAATTTAATTTTCACAAGACCACTGAAAGAAACAAACACAAAATCATAAAACGTGAGCTACATAAGAGGTAAAGAAGCGTTTTTTTAATTTCATTTTGCATTATGGATCCATGGTGGAAACATACCTTCTCGGGATTATTATGAGGGCCAAGTCTTAGTGGTAAATCCAGTTTTGTCTATCGCCTACTGAAACTAGGATAAAAGGATAAATGATAAAAGGGGCACCCGAAAGAGTCATTCACTGCTTTGGCGAATATCAACCACTGTTCGATCAGATGAAACAAGAAATTCCAATCATCGTTTTCGTTGAGGGCCTCCCACATGGCACTGGAGATATGATCAAACCACAGTATCGAAATTTGCTCATACTGGATGATTTAATGGTTCAACTTGCGAACGACAAATTAGTGACTCAATTTTTTACGAAGGGACGACATAAAACTTTATCTGTTGTCTTCATTGTGCACAACCTGTTCTACCAGGGGGAGGAAATACGAACAATTTCCTTCCATGCAAGCTCAGATACTTGAATGATTACTTTACCTCCACAGCAGGAAAGTATGCAACGGACGCGTCGAAAAATGTTTTCTAACTGAAGAGTAGGCAAACTTGGCGTGCAACAGCAGAATCATCCTTTTGATAAGCAGTTTTACCATCAAATGAGACTACGTATGCACCGTCCCTCTTTTATAGATGGCGGAGTACAAACATCAGGATAGAACCGAGCATGAATGGCATATTGGGGAAAAGGTTTGGATAAGAGAGTTTCAAAAATGTAAAAAAAGCGTCCCATTCATCTCTTGTAAGCTGATATTCTTCCGCATATCTCACTAAATAAACCAAGCGTCCCCAGTTTATCACACTGTCACTGTCACTGTCACTGTCACTGACTAACTGAACACTCGAAAGAATATAGAGCGGGAATTGTGAACGAACTATGGGTAAGGCTGGTAACTCGAAATGTCTTCCAATTGCTCTGAGAAGTGCAAAGTAGACCCTCATCTTTACCAGTACAGAAGAAAATGAGACGGGAACACATTCCATTCACATTTTTATTACAAATGCGTCATCAGTATTCACTCATACGCTCTAGTTTCTAGTCATTCACAGATTCGGTCTGCAACTCTTCCATATTCAGACGACTCTTTCATTCCCAAATACAGGAGAAAGCATTCTACAGCGTTCATTTCAAAGAGTTCCTTCATGAACGGTTTCCACTCGAAAGTCACAGAGGTTAAGTTCTCTCCAGCAAATTTCTTGAGCCATGGCAAAGAATAAAGCTGGATTGATCCTCCTGTGAGCTCTTTCCCACTGTTTGTGCCAAGTCGCCTCTTCATCAAACATGTGGCATTGATGGCTTTTTTTGCTTAGATATCCTTCCCAGTTGCATTCACTATATGATTCTCTTGATAGCCGTTGAATGTGTCTTTCATTGTCTCCACATAAAAGGTCTGTAGGACTTGGGGAATCATCATCTTCTTCACATCGACATGGCTGATCTGAAGTAAGTATAGCGAGTGCACTTGGTCTGACGAACATTTGACTTAATGCCGACATCTTGGGAGAGAAATACTTGTAGTTGAAACCCCAGTCTTTATAGAAAAATCTTCGCAGAACTGGATAAACCGGTGTTTTTACCTAGTTTCACAACATTTTTCTTAATTCTCGCCTTCCAGGTTTCATTTCTTCGAGGGTCCACTGGTAAACGCTGCCAAAACCTGATTTGATCACTCTTCTTTGGAAGAAGAGCAGATACACAACCTTTCACTCCTTTCTCCACTTCAGATAAGTTTATGCATCGAAGAGCTTCGTCAAAGTACAAATCCACCTTCTCAGTTTGAGTTAGCATCAGGCAGTCTCGATTTTGCCATGAAATTCTACATCCACAGCAGCGCTTGTCCAAAATCTCATTCAGTTTTTTGCAAACCTGTACACCAGAGCTATTCACATACGTGGCCTCAAGGGTCTCAAAGTTAGACAAGTTTTCCATGACCAAACACAGGAAGAAGCACAGGACGAAATGACTCTTTCTTTCACTGACGTAGATACACCCTCGAAAATGAAACCGGTTAAACAAGTTTGCGAACCAGTTGCAAGCCGGAAAAACGAGTTCCTTATCCGGGCAGGATTTGGCGGCGCTACACAACAGGTTAAACAGGTTCAAAACCGGTTTAAGCCCAAAAATAGAATGATAACGTCATCGCCAGGGGACGAGGTTATCTCGGTTGATCCCGGTTGGTCCAGAACCCCAACTTTCCTACTACTAATATGAGTTTGAATATTAATATGAATAGAAAAGGAAAACAGTTTCAATTTAAGAAATTTAAACCAAAACTGAAGATATAGACAAAATTTAAAAATCAAGGAAATTAATTTTTATGCAAAAGATGGAGATATTTCCTTGGAGAAAAACAAACACAATATATATTTTAAGACCTTTGCTCTGGTGAAATTAAACCATCATTCAAGGGTGATAGATGATGAAAGGTCATTTTAGATGCATATACGCTGTTTTGAAAAAACGGTGATTTCTGCAAAAGGGTACGTAGTACCAAGCACTATGGCAGCCCTAAATATATTATGCTGCGTACCATCTATTGACCTCCAGATGCTCGGCTCTTGCGTGCTAGGAACGCCTGAATGAATTGATCATATGGCACAATCCCAGAAAACCGCGCGCACACAAAATGGTCTCAAAATGGCCACAATTTTAAATTTTAGTCGTTAGTTTAAAACAGTTCTAAGTACTATCAAAACTCATTAAGTTTAAACACATTTATCAGTTAAAGTTGTAGATGTGCTAAAAAGCAACTTCTTTGTTGAATGTAACTACCAGAACTTGACTGTTTAATATTCCATTTTACGAAATTTGTTTCTCCAGCAAAACGAGAAAACAACAGCGATCGTTACTAATCTCGCAGCGTGTTTTGGAATGGTGCCTTTTGGAATGACCTAAAAGCGCGCGCTGATTGGCTAACTCAAAGCACGTGATAAATATCCAATCACCTGGCTATACATTAAACGAACGAAACCAGAAAAGCACGAAATTGCGGATGTTTAATAAGTTGCGTCAATACCAGCTTTGCAGTAAGCCAAAACAGATCCCGTCATGCTATGCAATCTGGGTAACGCGCTTGTCACAGATTAATCTTTTTGAAATGAAAGAGATACACGCACACTAAATTTTCCAAAATCCAGCAAGGTATTATATTTCCTGTTTTATGTTTTAAAACAGTAACCATTCTTGAATACACCATTTCGCTGATATTGAATTCACCATTTCCTTATGGGGGCTTAAAATCATTACTATGTTAAATTTGGGCTCATTAATCCAACATAAACATCACATTTAATTAACAACGAGGGAAAGGTGGCTCGAAATAGTTTTTGGCGCGCAAAGACTGGGTTTTAAGTAAATTTGATCGTGCGAGTGCGCGCGGTTTTTATTGTAAGAGGTTTAGTTGCTAATAATATGCATGGCAAGATTACTGCAATCTGATTGGCTGACAGCCTGTCAATTTATCCCAAACCCATTCCAAACCGTGCAATTACAAACTCAACAACAGTGCAATTACATGTAATTTGCACTGGTGTAAACAAACAAAATGGCGGCAAGGTTTGCCGAGCGTAACGGAGAGCTTATTCAAAATTTGGTCAGAAGAAAAAGCAACGAATAAAAAACACTCTGACAAGTACTAACAACTGGCTCAAAATTTGGAGAACTTGGGCAAAACAGGCTGGATACAACGAAAAGATTGAAACTTACCAAGTCGAGGAGCTAAACCGAGTTCTCGAGGAGTTTTTATACGCAACTATCCGCAAACAAGACGAGACCGAATAGAGCATGACAGCCTCCGTGTCATTCATGCAGCTCTTGACAGACATTTGAATAATAGTGGATGGACATTTTCCATTAATTATCCGTGATGGAGAGTTTACAGAGTAACATTCAACATTGCTGCTGGCTCTGCAGAAAGCGTCAAAGCAACACCGCCTACAGCTGGACTTTGAACATTACTGATCTTTGTTGAGGCACCAACAGTACTATCACTTTGCACCAACCTGAAGTTTGTTGACTGTGTTTTAGAGCTTTTTCATGTGGAATTATTGAACACAGGATTCAAAGAACGGCCAATTCAAAATGAAAATTTTGTTCATGCGCACATCGCACATCACCACATGATCGATTGATCGTTTCGCGCGAATGGTTTGGAGTGTAATTCGCGATTTATCAGAACTCGTAAATATTTCAAAGACTGAAGTAATTGTTTGAAAGTAGTCGAAACAACTAACAAAGAAAAAACTTGTACGATTGCGAAATCAGCTATTTCCGGTTGCACTTGATTCGGAAGTAGCCAGTGACAGTGTGTTTGGCCGAATTTTTCTCTGTGGAGCTTCGGCATCTCTCTGATTGGCAGCAGTATGTCAGATAACCTTCCAGAAACTGTTTTTACTGAAACAGGCAGCCATTCTACCCCAGATCATGAGCAATTTCCTCGCGTGATCACCACGAAAACAAAGGTTGCGAAAGTTCACCCAAAAAGCCGCCCACTTTGCAGAAACAACCAAGGGAAGAGGAAATTGGAGTTGAAATGGGAACACCTGAAAAGAAGAAGAAACTGACAAGAAGTGCTTCGATAAGGCTTGTTTTAGAATGCTTTCAGTTCGCAAACATGTTGCGAGTTGTGTCACGCTTTCTCAATGCTGTCGCCGACACGGTACAAACAATGGAGATGAAGCAAATGCAGCAACCCAAAATATCGCTAAACACTTTTCTTTCAGCTCCCGGCAAGATGTTGAAGACCCTCCTCCAAAAGGCAGTAGAATAATCGATCTTCAGTTGATGATTGAAATTGTGCAAAAGCTATCATCAAGGTAATATTTCTAATAAAATTATTTACTGTTAGGCCAAATTAAAAAAATTCCTGGTTTTCTCATCAGCGCCTGCATTTCACAATTACTGCCGCATTTACTTTTTATGTATTTTTTTTTTCTAAATGTAAAAAAAATCATTTTCTTAACTGTTTTGATCAGAGGAAAGCAAATTGTTTCTTACTTTATGAGTAACATTACAATGTTTTCATAACAATTGTATATTTGGAATAAAAAAATTGGACAAATGTTCACTACACAAATGTGAAGATGATGATAATTGTCAATAACTGCTCGGAAAATCATCCTAAAAACATAAAGAAAACCTCATGCAGCAGTGTCTCTTCAGTGTTAGAAAATAGAAGCGATGGTACACGTGCTCTGATTCGCTGCAGTCGCGTGCTCTAAAACTGTATAGAGCCACGGATTACGTCATGTCCCGCAAGCATAACTTCCCGTGTACGGCAGGAACGAACAAATAAATCATTTTTTAAACATCAAATTGCCTATGTTTTTAGATGATCTATTTTCTAAAAGGAATAAAACAGTGTCGCGCGTGGCACTATACAATAATAGAACACGGAGTGATGTAGTAGGACACTCGAAAAGCAGAGAGAAAACTCGTCTTCGCCTCGTTTTCTCTCAACA
>JANRMR010022230.1:0-37984 GCA_025434825.1 Bergia sp. 'catenularis' | reverse complement strand
GCATTTGACACCTAAGGAATCCCTTGAGAGCGGGGCATTTGACCAAAAAAAGGGCTTTCATGGCGGGGAATTTGACCCAAAAAAATCAAAAATGTCAAATGCCCGGGGGTCTGCCCGGGGGGGGGGGGATGGGCACTCTTGGATTTGACTCATACATAATTGGTAATATCAAAAGTAACACTTTACATAACTACATTTTAGCTTAATTTGTAATGCGCATTTGATCACATTGCAGCATGTTGATTTGCACAATATAAATAATAGATATTATCATTACATCTGCAAAAGCTGCAGCTGGTTCTGATACACAAGTCACTTTTTTATACGAAGTGAGGGTAAGTCATAAACGCATCTCAATATCACACAAACCCCGTAAAAAGATCAAAGGTCTCACAATGCTTGTCACAAGAGTACCAAAAAGGGGTCACAAAAATTGGCACGTTACTGTTGTCTCGCAATGCTTGTCACGCAACCATTGTCACCAAAGCGTGTATTAATAATTGGCACACAAATATCACTGTCGAAAAATACCACACAAATGTCACAATACCAGTTTATCACGACAGAAACATCAAAATTAGCA
The DNA here is from genome assembly GCA_025434825.1 of Bergia sp. 'catenularis'. NCBI lineage: Eukaryota > Metazoa > Cnidaria > Anthozoa > Zoantharia > Parazoanthidae > Bergia > Bergia sp. 'catenularis'. Next base: position 37,401 of record JANRMR010022230.1, on the reverse strand, counting down.
CACAATAATTGTATAAAAAAAAATTACACACAATGTCGCAAAGCCATCGCATAATTCCTGTTTCGTTAACTGTATTACTACACAACAGCTTGCTTGTAACTTTTTATTTGAAACGTATTCGGGCAACAACACACAACTACGAAGGCAAGAAAAATCTACATAACCTTGTTAGTAACACTCCTCACCTTCACTGCAGTTATAGAGCAGCCCTGTTCCAGGCAAAGTTGGACAACCTGAAAAATACAGGCAGTGAGTTAAAGAGAAACAAACGCTAGACTTGACGACTTGACGAAACTAAAGTCGCAAACATATTTATGTCTTCACAGTAGTTCGTTACTACTACGAATTAGTGGAAAACATTAAATACTAAAACAATATAATAAAGTGGAGAAGACCAATTGATCAGTTTCAACGATCATTGCTTAATGTAATGTAACTGCAGTTCACCAAGCAAAGCAACATTTAGGTCATGGTGAAAAAAGAAAAGAAAAACATTGGCACGGTTGACTACACGATGCAGATTACAAGACTCAAAACATCAGATGGTGTGCGTATCAATCACACAAATGGAAAAGATTATTAAACCATACTTGACGGGGACAAAGAATGCTAAAAGTTTAGAGTACCTTCAAGTGTACGGTGTAACGGTTGTACCTCCTTCAAACACTGAACAAGAAATTGATGAAAAGCAACGAGGCATACAGACAAACGAACAGTAGAAATACAAAAATGGACGCAGAAATTACAACACGGGACGACAGACAAATGACAGTGTGATACGTACCTCCAAGGCCTCAACTGCAAATTGTTTTTCCCTCAGAACAGCAGTGTACTGTGACAGACAGGATAGACAGACAGATAGACAAACGGACGGACATCCACAAAGATAATGGTACCGACAGACAAGCACAGGGGAAGTAATAGCTTTCCTTCAAGCTCTCCTCTGTAGATTGCAAGGTGCAAAGAATTTTGTCCCACGCCAGAACTTGTAAAGGAGATGACAGACAAGTAAATATACAGACAGACAGATACAAAAACAACTGACTACCAACGGAAAGTGTTCGTTGTACCTTCAAAACACCACCGTCAATTGCAAGATGAAGCAGAGTACTTCCCTCAAAATCAGCACAGTACAGGAGATCAAGTTGTTCCTGATTATTGTGACATGCTTCGTCGTCTGTTCGAATAATAACATAAACAAAATAAATGCCAGTTAAAAGGATCTCGCATGATCACATTTGTGGAATCTTTGAGAGAAGCAAAGAAGTTTATCCATATAGTTGGCTAAAATAACAGAAAAATGACAATAAATGACAGCTCCAAACGTAAAAAACAACATCTGGAACAGGGTAATTTGATCACTCAAAATACTGCTCTAATAACGATACAAGTATACTGGGAAAATGAGAAAAAGCGGCAACAAACATATCAAGACTTGTAAAACAAATTATGGAGCAGTGCTGTCAATACACCCGGCCATTAATATCACCTTTTGTTTTGTCGTTTGCCTTGAAGAACAAGACATGTTAGATGATAGCGAACGACTAATGGGATGATAGTTTAATGCTAAGCCATCTTAACTGCCATTCCGCGATACAAGATTCTCAAGACAAAGACGCTTAAATTCGAACAAAACAGAAACAACAAACTCACACTTTTTAAACAGAAGCTCGAGGATGTCTCGATTCCCCTTCATTGCTGCTACGCTCATTGGCGTCATGTTATCGAGACCCCTGGCAGTGTAATCTGCCCCACAGATAAGCTGGTGTCAACAAATAAATCAGTTATCAACTATCAATCACAAATCATTACAAATTAGCAATCACTCATCGATCATAGATCCTCACTCATCAACCACAAGGCTTACAACTTTAATCTTTGTGATGATGACTAATTGCCACATCAATTACAAGTTGGCCACTCATCAATCAACAGTCATTAAATACTCGATATCATTCATCAATATCAGAACAATGAAATGGTGAATGATATCAAGATTCAAACAACTCGGACCTTCAAAGTTAGAGTCATTAACTCTGATCCGTGTAGCTGTAGCTTTAACAACCCGTAAAGCGGAGGACTGACAGAGGGAGGGGGGTAAAGTGTGCACCGTCGGCTTCCATTGATAGCAGCTCTTGGAGCTGACGGAACTACCGACGTTAAATAAGGGCTACCTTTAACTTTACCTTTTATCGATATTAACTCTAAAAGTTTTAAAGTTATATATAAATTATCATAGAAACAAAACAGACGTTTTCACTCTACTTGAGCATCTTCTGGTTTGGTTGCTGGCGAGTGAATTCTTTGTTTATACCAGAAGCAAGGACAAAAGGCTTTGTATTGTTAGGTAATCCCTTTGGGAAACAGGAGAAGGTGGGTTTGTTAATATTAGGACTGAGCTTGGCTATGTAAATTGCCTCCAGACTTCTTGGTAGAGACCATAAACTGGCGAAGGTTAGAATTTCCCATTTTAAGCTGTGGCCTGGATGGGCTGCAGAGTGCCGGGCAGGTTCGGAAGTCTTTGATATGTCATCATGTTCTGCTTGTTTGATCTCGAAATCCCGGGCGGACTCGCCCACATAGGCGGAGTTGCACGAAGTGCACGTGGCGTACTATACAACACTTGACAACACCTGTCTTCTCATTCAATGAGAAACTGTACAAGCAGATTGATAGGTGCGGCATGGCAACCCATTGTCGCCTGTAATTGCAAACATTTTCATGTCCAAGCTGGAAAACGACATAGTTACCCTCAAGCCCAGCCCTTCTACGATCGGTATGTTGATGATATTTTCACCAAGCGATCCAAAGAGCTATGGTTCAATGGCAATTCATTTTTATCTGCCAGTACAGTGGTCCTCTCAAATCCCCAGAACTGGAAGAGAAACGCAATCTTAACATCACTACATCGTGCCAAATGCATTTCTTCTAACTGGGAATCCGAAGTCCGTAAGATTAAAGCCGAGACATTTTCCAAAGCTGGCTACCCCGCATGTTTAATTGACAAGACTATCAATGATTTCACGCATCCACAGTCCAGAAAACCCTTTTGCCGACCCGATGGTTTGACGACCGCAAGTCAGTTACCATCGAACTCCCTTTTTTTGTAAACGTTATGAAGATGGGAGCAAGAAATTAATTCATAAACTAACTTGTTACATTCGAGGCACTACAAGTTTTGCATTGTTTGGAAAACCCGAAAAATCCGCTCTCTATTCAAACTTAAAGATAAAATCAACCATCCGTCAAGTGTTGTATACTACGTATACGGCAAGTGCACTTCGTGCAACTCCGCCTAGAATCCGCCCGGAATTTCGAGATCAGACAAGCAGAACATGAGGACATATCAAAGACTTCCGAACCTGCCCACCACACTGCAGCCCATCCAGGCCACAGCTTCAAATGGGAAATTCTAACCTTCGCCAGTTCGTGATCTCTACCAAAAACTCTGGAAGCAATTCACATAGCTAAACTCAGTCATAATCTTAACAAACAAGTCCTTTCATTCCACCTTCTCCTGTTCTCGAACGGGATTACCTAAAAATACAAAGCCTTTTGTCTTGGTTCTGGTTTTAAGAAATAACTCACTCGCCAACAACCAAACCTGAAGATGCTCAAGTAGAGCGAAAACGTTTGTTTTGCTTCTATAATAATTTTCATTTAACCTTAAATTTTTACAGCAATTTTATGTGGAGAATTCAATCCTAGATATTAACAATGTCTAATGGCGTTTAACCACATGATTAGAAACTTGTAATAAACTACATATTGGACAGATATCAAGAATCTGTGGCATTTATGAAATTATTAGGAAAAGAAGGTGAAAACACTTCTGTATAATAATGATAACAACGATCAAGATTAACCATAAAAACCATCAACACGCGATTAGTCATCACAAATACCACACGGTCAATCATTTTTGTAAACAGCCAATTATATTCCAGCCGTTCATATTTCGCCAATTATTAAGCAACTGTCAATTATTAACCATAATCTATAATCATCTTCATAAGTCAAGCATTCACCATTCATCACTTAGGCGGTCTTTATATGATGCCGGATCGAGTTTCATTCCTTAAAGAAAATAAATTCGTACTGTGTTCACATGAAAAAGTTCCAAAACGAATTCGTACCGGAATGGAACTGGAAGCAGTGCACTGCGCACGCTTTATTCGTTCCAGTCTACCAGACGTTCAATTCCGCCGTCCATTTCGTGCTAGAATGAACTCGTGCGTTGTTTATATGATGCTGGGAAACCTTTGCGGTCCGATTTCGTTCCAGATCGAAAATTTCGATCTAGTACGAGAACCCAGGTGAGTTCATTCCGGTACAAACTTTTTTGAGGTATCATGTAAGCAAATGCAACGGTTTGTATGGAACCGGAATGAAGTCGCACCAGAATAAAACTCGATCCAGCATCATGTAAATACCGTCATATAGACCAAGGCCACCTATTAACGATCGTTAACCGCTATTAAAGAATTCATTATGAACAGCTGCCTTTGATTAAGAAAAACTTACATATCCAAAAGGCAAACCAAACTAAGCTTACCAATTTCTGGCAAATTTCCAAGGCGTTCTTGTGCTCCAGGTGTGCGGCAAGGTGCAAAGGAGTATATTTGTTTCTTCCTTCAATGTTGACATTTGTAGCTCGGTGGTTAAGCAGCAGCTGGAAACAAAAGGAATGCAACACAATTTGTGTCAACCATTTCATTGAAGAAAGAGGAACAACTTTATGAGATTTAATGAATCCTAAAAACGTTTATCAACAATCCACATAATCTCATCAGTATTAGTAGTATTTACAGTAGTTTATCTCCTCGAAAAACATAACTGATAAAACTATAATTTATTATTATGTATTATCGTTATTTTATTATTATATCATTGTTATTATTAAATATTATTTCTAACTCCCTACTCCTGAACCTTACTCAACTAAAAATCAGTATTTTCAGTTGTGATGGCGAAACGCAGTTTCGTACAAAAGTAGCAGTTATGCCCTGACCATAACACTTACAGAAGCACCAAACATAGCCACAGTCACACATCCACCCCCCTTTCCTTATCTTACCTCAACAACGTCGACATTTCCAGTCCTGACGGCAGCATGCAATGGCGCCTCCTCCCTGTGATCCTTGAGATTGGGGTTTGCGTTGTGGTGAAGCAGACAGGTAACCGTCTCTATCTGAGATGCTGTGGCCGCGCAGTGAAGAGCTGTCTTCCCGTATGAGTCTCTCTTATCAACATCTAGGAACAGTATTTAGTGAATAAACCCCCTCTACGTGATTTGTATCAAGCTATACAGGCCCGAGGTTGAAAAAATTTCCGAAAAGTGAACACTTTCTTGAGGCAGAGTCGTGGACAAATGTGAAACTCTGAGGACACTTTTCAGAGAGGGCCTGTATAGATCGATACAAAAATACGCAGAGGGGGTGTATTTATTTCATGATTCAACAATAATTTTCTCAATTGGAACGGCAAAGCCCACGCAATGAATGCAATGAATTAAAACAGCTAAATTTGTTGAGTTCTCTGTGTTTTGTCGAATTGAATTATCAACTTGCTCTGTCTTCTTTTTTCGTATCGCTTTTCCGAACCTAGAAGCTGCATGAGTTTTCGTCCATTATTCAACAAAAACAACAAAAAACAAAACAATTTTAAATGCTTTCAAGCGGTTGCAGATATTGGCCATGCTAAATCGAAAAAAAATATGCCCTGCCAGTGTGCATCATGTGGTCGATTCTGACCAATAGTATCGCGCGTTTTTACTATGAAAATTATTGTTGAATTCTAATTTGCTATATTAAAATGTGTGAGTAGTAGTACTACCACCGTAAAAGCTATATTGGCTCCCATCTGTAGTAAACCCCCTCTCCAATTAGCCTCTAAATTGTACAACGCTCCAACTTCTGAATATTTATCCTTTTCTATTAAGCCATCTTCTCTAATAAACCTCACCAGAAGAATCGATACTCAATAAGCCTTCCAAGGGCTTAACAGAGTTTGAACGGAATGAGAAGTGTTACGTGCGTTTTTAATGCCTGAAATGAGCCAAAAAAAGTCGTATTCTTCAAGTCAGGAAGCACGTGTAAGGATTAGCATTTAACCACAATAGCTTGGGGCGAAAATGCTATTCCAACTGGTCACAATACGATAATTGTATCCCACTCACCCTTCATTTAGTATAACTGTTACAGTTTTTAATAAGTTTTAGCAATATTTCTAATTTTTTGAATGCAAGTTCATACAAATAAGGCATTTACAAACGACTGTTCACCACTACAGATGCTACAAGGGAACTCGGTCCACTTACCCAAAGCACCTCAGTAAGCAGTGCTTTAACGAGTGTTTGGTTACGACTTCAGAAGTTACTGTTTTACATTTTACGCTTTAATTAATCCCATATTCAAATAAATGCCATTAGCAAATACACTGTCTAAAGCCTGGTTTCCATATGATCTGTAACGATCGGCGACAGTCTGAAGCACGGCCGGCGACACTGTCTGCGTCACGTTCCAGACATATGGAAACACTTGATATGGCGTCTGGGACGGTCTGCGACCCACGATTTGAATGATTGGAAGAGTTGAACTTGGTTCTACTTTCCCGACCATTACGACCACGCCGACAAAGAAAGATTTTAATGGAAACGTTTGTCTGGGACGGTCTGCGGCAATCGGGGACATACCACTGTTCCTCTTAAAACACGTGTCAGTAACAACCCAATCAAATTCGGGATGAAGCAAAAAAGATGTCGCTATTTTCGCAACCAACATAGCTCCAACAACATAGCGGCTAAATCAAGCGAGATTGTTGACAACAAAACTTTGATAGGTAGCATCCAAAGTTATCAATGTATTTACGTAAAAGGCTGCAAGGATTACAAGCAGTCATGCTTTAGCTTTTGAAATAGAGAGTGAAATTGACCGCTTTCAAGTCGTTGAAGAAACCAAAACTTGTGTTTTCTTTTCGTCTGATTTCTTCAACGCCGTCGCTTCATCTAGCTCACACAGAGGGCAGTTTTACAACTTGACCACTGCCTTTTGTTCATCGCAGCCATTTTGCTCAAGCCATTTAACGTTTATTATCGAGATTTCCCATGCGTTTATAGGACTCGCTGTGCTGGTCTGCGATCGCTCATAAAATATATGGAAACACTTGTTTCCGGCGTCTGCGACAAATCGATCGCAGATGGTCGCCGACCGTGCCGCAGACCATCGCCGACCGTTACAGATCATATGGAAACCAGGCTTAAGGCACCTCACATTCTCACTGAGCAATGATAAGGTCATGAAAAATATCATGAATATTTGAATTTAATCTGAAATATACGTAACTCTAATTATAGGTTTTCAGAGTAGCTTAACAATGTTTTGGTACCTTCATTCTGTAGCAGCAAGGCTCTGAGCTCACACGTGTATCCTTTCCTTGCCAGTGAATGGACCGTTTCTTTCTCACTATCACCCACATTGGCATTCTAATACAGAAATGAGAGCAGCAATTAGATAAAAGCATTTACTTCGAGATAAAAAATCACAGGGATGTTCTTATGAGCTCGTGGAGGGAAGTGTTTATTTGGAAAGCGTGTAGATATTTCATGTTATTTCTGATGTGCCTTGGGACTCGGCGGGTGTGTCTTGCAGAATGCAGAAAGGTGTCCAAGTACACCAGACGTGTGATCTGGCGGTTGATCAAGGCTCTAAAACATAAACTTGGTTTTGGAAACGATATTTATAGTGCGACAGCGACAGTGCGTGACTGCAAGATTTATAAAACACGTCTGCGTTTTCATACAGTTTTGAAGATCTCTCATATCGCCATGAAGGGTTGGGCAAAGCGTATGTTTTCGAAAGTAAACTAAGCTACAAATATTGATGAGTATGTCCGATATCACCTGATCATAACAAAAAGCTGTAAACTTTAATAATAGAAACATGATTTCAGTGCTGGACCAGAGTCTTCGAAAATCGGTTCTGTGCAGCATTTTTATGAATATATTTACCCTCTTCTTGAATTTAATTAAAAAACTGTTCGAGCATTCCGTTTTAAAAAGCAACAAAAAAAAAATCTGAAGATGAAGGTAAATGCTTTGGCCAGTTCTATTCTTATTTGTTTCATAATTCTATTTCTAATTTTCCATTCAAATCTCTTGTTACAAATATCTCTGACAAGTGTGCATGGAAGCGTGAAGTCCGACTTGGTTCTTGCGTTTGTAATAACAGACATATAAATGTGCGAGAAAAATCCAATTCTTGAATTGAAAACGGTATGGAAATTTAGAAAGGGCTAGAATTGTACCTACCAAAAGTTCCTGTTGTTTTTATCTTTAACCCGTCAAAAACTCAGTATTTACATGTTTTTGCCAAAATAACGCGTCTGGTGCCTTTCTACATTCTGCAAAACACACCCGCCGATTATAAGCCGACTGAGAAGGCAAAGATATATTTGGTTGCTATTGTAAATCGACTATTAATGGAGGAAAGTTCTGATGTTTTCTGTAAATCGACTAAAAATGAAAGGGCGCCATTGGTTCCGGTGTTTTATATTGTCTACGTGCGACACCAAAATCCCCTCATTCCAACAGCTTGTGATTCCACGAGCTATAAAGAATTCCTACCGAAATGGGTGACCTATCACTGCTGGAGGTTCACTACCGTAATCATTGAACTTTAATACGAGGTTGTGATCTCCACGTCTGCAATTTGCCATTTGATATGACAGCAGGTACAAAACTTTTCTACTTAAGCAGAACCAAGATTGGCTACAGCCAGAGATTGCTATGATATCGCATCCAATTCTCAATAAATCGGTTTGGTCAAAATCGTTGTGTCGGGTAAATACCCGACGAGTTGTTCTCAGATATACTAGCAGGTAAACTCGCTGGACTGGGTACTTCACAACTTTCGACAGGTGTAAAAAGCGTATTTTGGGGAGAGGGGTCACATTCTAGTACAAATACAAGTATGACTAACAAGGTTAAGACGAAACATTTAAATTTACTAACAGAACTTGACAAGAATTTAAACATCTTGGGGGCAGAGTTCTGTGAAATCAAGTAATCAAAGTGATTAGTTTACACCTGAAAACTGTTATCTTGCAATGCATACTTTTCTTCAATCAACACACCTATCAATGTTATGCGGGTGAGAGGGGAGAGGTAGAGTAGACGTCGGGCATTTGAATATTTTAAAGATTCTTTGTTAAAAACCCTCATCCTAAGGAAAGTTAACGTTTGTCAATTAAAGAAGCTTGCTGCACTACAATGTTGGTCAAATACCCGACCCTTGGACTGGCAAAAATGAGCAAACGCCTCACATCTCCTGCCCTCGGGCTTATCACTGATAGGTCCATAATCAGAACAGGGGGTAGTTATCCTGCTCCGAATTCACCAGGATCGAACTATAACAAAAAGCGAAGTTAACTTAAGGCCAGGGTACACCCAAAATCTATTTTCTAAAGAACATCTTTGTTTGAAAAGGTATTCACATATTAAGTTACGTTACTCCTGATAAAATCAACAAAGATCATTAATTGTTAAGTTCTAGTTGTCATTATGCAAACCACATGGTTTACAAATTTAAATTTTTGTGGAACAAGTAACGCAGATTGGAGAGAAAAATGGCAAAACGTCAGTGGGATGTGCGATATTTTATTCTTTTCAGGCAAAATAGTTTATGAATATTAACTGTTCCAGAATTGGGTTCTGTGACCGCTTATGTTGGTTTGTTACACATATAAGTACCTATCTGCTATTCGAGCAAGTGTGCAATTCGTAATATCTGGTTAAATGACTGAAAATGAAACGAGAATTTGCAAGTTTTAGCAATCTATCAGTAAATATCACCGCTTTCGGAAGTTAAAGCCGAAAGGTCGCGAAATTTGTATAAAATACTTTAAAAAGAAAAGTAGCAGGTCTAGAAAAAGAGTAACTGAGATACGGCTAACAAAATCGACTTTACTTATATTAATATCTGATCTACATTTGCCTCATAACCTGCAAAAGACGGGAACAAATAATTAAAGTCAGTGACCATACCCTGACGTATAAGTTGAAAAAGGTAAATTCGCTGTTTGAATCAGTAGAACCTGCAATAGCTTGAATTAAATGACAACATGTAATGGCTGCTTTATTCATCTTATTTCACTCCACTCATGAATTATAAACGTAATTGAATACTTTCGTCCAGTTACTCACTACTATTTACTGATTTCAATTGATTTTAGGGGAGAAACTCGACTGCTTTCAAGCAGGATTTCCAAAGTCAATAGGCCATTCTCCTTAACTTCTGGACAAACACATTCGATCAATTTTATGGCCTGTGAATTCCAAGAAAGATGTAACTTTTCCAGTGAACTTTCAAATAATAAAACTTTGCACATACACTCGACATGCATCGTACAGCAGATAAAAATTGTGTATAGCCAGCAAAATTTGGAAAAAGCAAAAAAAAATTACAAATTTCGAAAATAGCTTCGTCATGTTGGTCACCAGATATGGTGGATCAGTATGGGTAGCTGTTGCACAAGACTGAAGTACTAATCCAGGAGCAGTTCATACGTCATAAAGCTTGTAATGGTCGCGTGTCAGATTGTTGAACATTGCTCTAAAAGTGCACCACACCCAAGCCAATAAAACAAGAAAACCGAGGGCTTCCAGCGGAACCTATTTAGCAAAACGTCTATACAGTTATTCAACAAAGCAAATAGCTCTATTTTCATAATAAAAAAAAATTCACCGAGAAAATAAAAACACCAAAACTCAAACCATCCTGCAACTCTACGAAAATCGATCAACGAGCTGTGCTTTCGTTGTACTCTTGTTGCAATGAGTATTTCAATGTCCACTGCAAGTTCAACACGAAAATCATGATACAATATGGCTATAATATTACTCAGTCATAATTAAAAGGATCAAACGAAAAGCAACGCAGACTTACCAAAACTTTTCGCTCGCTCGCCATTTTCCGTGACTCCGTGATTACAAATGAAACAACAATGCTTTGCGATCGTTTTGCGATAAAACACCTGTGACTGGTTAAGTGATAAATTGTTGTTCTGACTGATTGAATGGGTAGAACTTTTGTCTACAATTTACCTAACAGAAACAAATCCACAAAAACGAGAACGTGCAAATAACGGATCAATAGAGGTTACACCGATCCCCCCTCCTACCCAAACCTTGACTCTAGCCCTAACTAAGGGAAGGGAGGGTGGGTAGTTACTCAGAAACTCCACTGATATCAAATAACTATTTCCAAAAATAAAAAAAATTACGATTAACTAATTGTACACTCGAAAAAGCAGCCAGGAAAACACCATTCTGTTCTGGGACAGGGTTAGACGAAACTTTAAATTATTATTTTTTATCTCATAATACGAAATCTGTTTTTTTTATTGGTACTGTTGAGACGCAAAGAGAAATTGAAACCCCAAAAATATCAGGCTGTGAAGTAAGTCAACCCTTGACTCGTTCCCAGCAGTCTCCTGAGACCGAATAAACGAGAGAGCGCACGGTATCATGGACTCTCGCCCTGAAAAGAGATTTCGCGCTCCCTCGCTCTCATTTGCTCTCGAGACAGGACTGGAGACGAGTCAGAGTAAATTCGTCGATTTATTTCCGCCATCTTGGATTACGATCGAGCAATCTTGTAAACACTGAGACACGCCACGTAAGTTTTTTTTTTAAAAAAATCGTATATCAAATAGCTTGCACGTCATTTTATCTAACCAATATTGCTATTTTTTTTTTATTGGGTTCGTATTCTTGGTTTAGTTTCAGCTTAGCGGTCCATTTCACTGGCGCTTTTAATTAGTTTCAAATTTTCGTCAATAAATGTGCATTTATATAAACGTCACTATAACTAATAACTGTAATTTATCTTTATATGTACAAATTGAGTTGAAAGAAACTGACTGTTTGATTGATTAATTGATTGATTGATTGATTGATTGACTGTAGCTGTCACAACTACAGTCGTTTTCATTCGTGTTTTTTCGAATTATTAATTTATTCAGTTCGAAGTGATAAGATTTTGTGTTTCTCTGATAGCCCGGGTCGATATCTTCCAGTTTTGGAATTTGGAATCCGAACCTTCCTACATGTACAGCCATTTATTTACTTGCACAACGACAATCGATATTTACGCCAAAAACGAAACTTGCCGAGTGACACTGATTGCGTGGAGCCGAAGGACAGATGACGTCACAGCTCAAACTCGGTCATCTGTGACAAATTACCGTCTTCGGAGAACTTCGGAAGCGGCGCAGATCTATGAAATGTAGCGGTCGCTTTCTCTACAAAAAATCTCATATAAAAATATCACAACCAAAAATTTTCTGTGAATTCCACCATCACTTACTACAACATGAGTCGGTGACGCAGTGGTCGAGTGGTTAGCGTGTCCGACTCTTAACCTGAAGGTCGTGAGTTCGAACCCCGGCCTGACCACTGTGTTGTGTCCAAGGCACTTTACCCAACTTGCTCCAGTGGACTCAGCTATGTAAATGAGTACCAGCTTCTGCTGGGGGCTAACCTGCGATGGATTAGTGTCCTGAGTGTCCAGGGGGAGTCGCCGACTCTCATCCGCTTAACACTACGGAAACCGGAGATAAGCGCCGGCCTTATGAGCCACTTGGCTCGGGAAAGGATTAAGGTTAAACCAGAATTTCCATTTTTTGCATTTCACCTTCAAGCCTTCTAAGCTCTTTATACTTTATAATGAGCTCAGGTCACAGTAAAGTTAGTCAATTTATGCATGTAACTGAACAGTTTCAATCATCGGTGTTGTTCTTCAAAAGAATTACAAGAAAAGGCGGATTGTGTCACGTGATCGCCTGTCATAACATGTGACGTATACAAACTATACCTAAAGCTCCTAGTTTTTCGTTCTAAAGGCCCCCTCCCGATATTAAAAACGTATATTTCCTTTTCCATATATTAGTTTGAGCATATCCTGGCCCTAAAAGTCTATTGTTAAGAGCCTAGTACCTCAAACACAAGTCAATTGCTACGGAGATAAAGTAAGAAGCAAAGCTTCCAATTAGGTTTCTAGATAAGACTTCGTGAAGTGTAGTTTCGCGGGATCCATCAATTCTGTTAATTATAGGGCCGTCATATATGAGCGTCCGTTACCGCAGGGTTCGTACTCTCTGGGACTTTTCAAAATTAATCGACTTTCCACGACCTTTTCCATGATTTTTTTTGTGTTTTCCATGACCTCATTTTCACAAAGGATTATACCTATAACCATGGTTAACATAAAAAGGAGGGTTGGTTTATAGTAGGAGTCGGATTATACACTTGGGTTATATCTCGGTTTTGATATTTTCAAGCATAGTTGATGTTCGAGATGAAAAGTGATTGATTTCGTATTAATTTGAAATATACATAATTCAGTAGTTTTCTCTCAAACTTTTAAACCACAAAACTCAGTCCTATTCATTTTCCATGATCAAAGCTAAAAATTTCATGACCGAAAATAAAATTCTATGACTTTCCAGCCAACAAATTTCAAAAATTCCACGACTTTCCAGGTTTTCCATGACCCATACGAATCTTGTACCGTAAACTTAAAATAAAATGGCGTTTTCGGAGGCACGGTATGAGAATAAACATGATGGCAACAAAGTCTTTTGCACAAAACCTCGATAAAAGTATAGTTTGCGATAACTGACAAACTTCCCACCTCGTGAGATCAGCGTGGATGGTGTTGCAGTCCCTCGTAGTTTGTAGAAGAAATGGAAAACAACTCGAGACATTTTTTCGGTTTCGCAAATCGTTGAAAATATGAAATCAGCGCTAATGAGAACATAATAACATGAAAGCAGATGGCTGAACTGTATTTATAAAGTAGTTCATTAGCAACTCGGTATGATTACTGAAACAATTCAATAAATATCAGTTTCAATCTATCCAGGAGTTTTATTGTTTACGTAATTGACTGTATGATTGACTATTTTGAGTAAAAGAGTTTCATCTACCAATCCTCTGCAGTCCATGTTTGTAAAGTCTGGCAAATAACTTCGGTATCACAATTTAAGTCACCATAACAGGGTTGTTGTAGTCTCTACCAGCCATCCCTTTCCTTTGTGTACGTGTGTATGTAGTATACCCATGCAACTTTAACATTTAGCAATGATATGAAGGCTATAAGCACAATCTACAAATAATTTTCAAATAATCTACAAATAATCTTCAAATAATTTTCAGTTATAGCATTAACCCTAAGAAACAAATTGGATATGAGATACTTTTACACAAACACATTAAAAAGAAAATTCACAATTCAATGGCGTTTTCTCTCCTCTCGTTTTCCTTGATCTTAACCACATTTGAAGTACAACAATTTTAACGGATTATAAGTCACTTCACACATTTATTTAATAGCCAGTAATGAAGAAAGAAACTCTACATCAATCAAATATTACAATCATTCTTTTTGTGTTCCGAACTAGCTGCTCAATCACAGACGGTGCGTAATCACCAAATTTGACGTCTTAATTAAGTACAAATTTAAATCTGAAACTGGGTTATGACAACATGCTTGGCAAACATTCAAAACACAAAATATATGGCATTGTATTTCTTACAATACAGAAATATTGTTTATAAAATCAACAATTTCTCTTCTTTCTCTTCCGCAGATTTTCCTTAGTTAAAAGATGAAAAGTTTAATCGAACGCACAAATTTTCAAAAAGCACTGCACCATATATGAAAATGTTATTGAACTTAAAACAGAGCTGTATGTATTCTGAATGTTTTAAGTGAAGAATAAAAATAATTTTAGTACAATTCTCCAATCTGTCTTCCGATTCTTGTTGTAAAACAAAACAATGATCACGCCGAAAGCATAAGATACCAAGTTTTGGATTTTGCTGTGCGTGAAGATGAACATGAAAGTATGCAGTAAAGCAGAAACGAGTGAGGCAATGCGGAAATACTGTACGCTGAGAAAGAATTCCTACACGGGAATGATCACGAGATGATTGTGTATCACATGTGAAGATCGGCACACTGCATACAAATGAGAGAGTGGACATGTCATTCATGTGTCAGTTAATATCCAGTGTCTAACAACCAGACTTTCCATACAGATTACAAGTAGTTCCAACAAAACGTAACACACAAAAAACAGCGTTTCTTCTAGAATATCAATAAGAACGTAAAATTTACATTTATTAGTTTCCAAAGAAACATGATTGACAAATCACAGACCGGAAGATACTTAGTATTATTTTGTATAAATTTTGATCTGAAACTCTGACTTCAACAAAATATAAGAAAATGGTAATTTTTAATCTAAAGCGAAATGAAAAAGGAGCTAATCTCCTAGTCGAGAAAATCAATAAAACGTTCTTTTCAAAGACGACATTTGAAAAATAATTGCAAAATCTGAACGATAAAAATATTTTGTACATACACACTATTAAGTTATCAAGAATAGCGAGCGAAGTGCGAAGAAATATTTGAAATGGAGAGTTTAATAATAGTCATCTGTACACTTTACCTTACAGAGATAAAAACAGCCTCTGATACTCATGCTGCACTGATATCTGTTCCTCTAAATTCATTCTGCTTAGAATGCTGAGGTTTTTGACATTAAGGCATGTTTCCACTTTCCGAAAAGTTTTTCGCCAGATTTTATGAAACAGCTGCAGGGAGTTATGAATATTTAATTTCGGTTTGGCTCCGTCGAAATATTGAAATTCTATATTTCTCGTCAAAACTGATAATAAAACCAATTTTCTTGATTAGCGTTTGAGCAGCTAAAACTTACCGACTTTCAATGTGATTATAACTCATATTACAAAAGTCATCTAAAATGTGAAATAAGACATAACACATAAAAAGTGTCATTTTGCTAAAAAGACATAACTCAATCTGACACATTTGTGGTTAATGCCAAATCCCAACCACAGAAAGTTAAAAAAAAAATTTCTTAGCATATAAAAAAAGGTTAATTGATATCTATACTACTATTTAAATACTAGTTGAGTTAGAGATTTATCAGATGTAAAATTTTTTCCTTTTGAGGTTAAAGTCTTTTAGTACTTTTAAAAATGTGTACAAATAAGAGTGTCTGCAAGAGTGTACACATCACAAGCTTTCACTTTTAAGGCCTCTCATTGGTTTTTTGTCTATAGATTATACATGATAAATAATCCAAGACAATTATAAAATACGTTTCAAGAACATGAAAAACGTCTACTTGAATGATCGAAAAGAATCAAACTGTGGCTAGCTTTTAAACTTACTATTCTCAAATGATTAATTATTAAAAAAAACCTCTTATTTTGTGATTTACACTTGTGCAAGACTGTATCGTTTTGTATGTATATAGTAATTTTGGAAGCTAAAAAGCCCATACGTTCTTCCAATTCTAATAATTAAAAAGAACACACTGATTTAAAAGAGATAAGTTCCAACCCGACGTTAATGCAAAACGTATACCTATCACCAAACCACATTCCATTACTTTTGTGCATCAAAAACTCAAATAACTTAAGTAGTTTCCAGTTTTTATATTCTGACTTTTGAATGCAATGTTAAACGAAATACAATGTAGCGCCAATTTCAATAAAGAACGAACAGGCACAAAAGGTTTACAGGACTGTTTGCAGTACATACAAAATGTTCATCTGCTGCAGTGTTGGTGCCGGTATCAGGTAATGCCAAATATATGATACTCAAAGAGCTATTTTCATTTATATTAATGAATTGGATTATAAAACATAATTTAAATGGTTTTTGCTTGGATATTTTCAATATTTGTCAGTCTTTCATGAAAAATATATTTTAATTATGAATCATGAATATGAAAATGAAAATCAACTAAACGAACCCGGATACAATGAAAGGCTTACATTTGAAGTTTAAGTAGATAATGAATAATTATTCCTGGAAGTGAAGGTGACTAGCAAGTAATTATTCCCGAAATGGAGAGAAAGTATCCGCCGAGCCGTGAATACAGCGACGTGAATTTACTTGGCTGTTCACTGACATCTTCTCCTTGTCTAAATGGGTATTACTTGTACTGCTTTAACTTTAACCAATGGATTAGACCCACATCAGACGATCTTCTACAACTTTCGCTGGTGACAAAAATACCATCCCACATTCGCGGTAATTTTTTTTTATCATTTGATTCGCTGGTGGGGTAGGGCAAAATAAGTTGGGGCGCGTGGTGGAGTTTAAAGAAGTTTAAAAGCATTTTTTTTTACAAGGTTTTACGTATTTTACAGAGTTTACAATTATTAAGTTTACTAGCGTTTCTAACCTATTCCCCATCTCAACCTTATAAAACTAACCTTAACCTTATAAAAGTTTAAGAGCATTTTTTACAAATTTTATTAAATTTTACAAGCTTTACGGATACAAAGTTTACAGTATAAAGCACTTCTTAATTATCACTTATCTCAACCTTAAAAAGCTAACATTAACTTTGATTCATGATAGGTCGAGTTTAGACAATAGACCGGCGTAAGGTAGAGAAGATCACGGGCCTAAAGGGAATGATAAGATTATGTTATATTAGCCTAATACTCCCAACCGGTCATAAGAAGTAAAAAAATGTAGAAACTTTAGATTTTAGATAAGAAACACGCAAAACTTCCTTCAGTACTAAGCCGCGTTTTTTCATTCGCTTTTTGTTTTCACTGTTTTACTTTCATATTAAATATACAACGTCCTCTTCGGAAACGTTTGTAAAGTGACTTTCTGTCATTGCCACGTTCAGAGGTTACTTGTGTTGACCTATAAATCGGGCAGGCCAGTATAATATTTGCAGGCAGTGATTAACAATAATAATTATTGGACGAAGTTGAGCAAAAAATATCGGGATTTGTCAGTGTTGAGCATTTTATTATTTGCCAGGCATAATAATTGATTTGCGAGATGCTTACTAATTAGACACCTTAAGATAACCGTCTATCGGTATACCGTTCTCGTACGTTGCTGTAAGTTCATAAACACTTACCCGTTCCAGCCTTGCTCCTACCCGTTTTAGCTCACGTGTAGACTGCTGTTTACCCTGGGAAAACGGGGTAGTGCTTCCGGGTAAAATCGATGATGTCATCCAAAAATGGCGTTACCCGTTACCCGTACACCGATTTCGGGGTATTTTAAGGTCCCTATTGACGATACTTAGTGACTGCCGAGTGATTGAGAGTTTTTCACATGGTCTGTATTAATCTATCAGCTATATAATAGTTACTAGAAATAGTTATTATTACTACAGCTCAGTGCCTCCACCTACAGAGACTACCGGATTTAAGATTTTAAAAAAAACATCATATATGTATGTGCAATTACTTTCCCAACATTTTAAAACATTTTAAAGTTAAAATATTTAATGCATACATCAAAACAAAAAGGTTTGTTTTATCGTTTGGTAATAAAACTTATAAACAAATTATGTAATAAAACGTTATCTAACTATGCAATAATTATTGTATTATTCAATTGTAACATTGCGTTGCTATGTTTATAAATTCAAGAACACCATCGTTACCATGTTGTCTTATACTTTATTATAGTATATAATTATATGTCTGCAACAGAGAAACGCCATTCACATAATCGATATACATTTACCACTTGCAGATTTGAAGACTGATAATATGAACTCGCTGAATCACAACTGTTATGCTGGAATTCAAGTAACCAAATATCCAGAATGCTTCTTTAACAGAGCTAGAAAGTGGCACACCAACCAGAAACCGTGAAGATTAACGTGACTACATTGGTCATAACTGGGAACACAGCAACCATAACCAAAATATGTGTGCAATGTTAGCTCAGTTGATAAGATCTCAGACTGCTAACTTGAAGGTCCCGGGTTCGATTCCTTGCTTGACCATGGGGTTCAATATTTGGGTGACCTTCTTTCGCCACACCATCCTTGGGCAGGGACGTTAAGCCATTGTTTCCCCAGATGAAGAGCCACTCTGCAAAATGGAAATGCCATCTGGGTAATGCCATTATTATTATTACTCGGGCCGATAGGCACCGAGTCAAGAGATGGGCTCAGTTACTTTTGTTTTTCTGTTTTCCTTAGTGTCGCAAAATTTCCGAGCGGCTACCAAGCCTACTTGCAGCGCATGCGTTTGACTTGGCAAGAAAGCTAAGACTTTGAGTATTCGAAAATATCCAGTGTTTCGCTTTCAGCATTTGAAGTGATCTCGAACCTTGAGCACCGAAGCAGTGATCGCCAGATCAGACGAAAAATTATGGAATATGGTCGACCACGATCAAGAATGGCCAAAATTTTAAAAGTTTCTGTGGCTGCAGGCGTTTCCAGGCTACAACGTACTGTATGTTTGAGGGTTACCGGATGTTTCGTTCCCAAGACGTTTCGTTCCCAGACGTTTCGTACCCAGATGTTTCGTTCCCTGACGTTTCGTTCCCAGACGTTTCGTTCCCAAGACGTTTCGTTCCCAGACGTTTCGTTCCCAGACGTTTCGTTCCCAAGACGTTTCGTTCCCAGACGTTTCGTTCCCAAGACGTTTCGTTCCCAGACGTTTTGTTCCCAGACGTTTCGTTCCCAGACGTTTCGTTCCCAGCCGTTTCGTTCCTAGACGTTTCATTTCCAGACGTTTCGTTCCCAAACAGTTGAAATTTCGTTCCTAGTTGAGACGTTTTGTTCTTAGAAGACACTTAGTACCATGGCTAAACCGAAATCAGTCGGAAAGTTATACTAAATGGCGATTTCAGTTTATATACATTCACAGATACTGTAGATGGAACGTGCAACCGAGCTTCGATACTTCTGCAAAGCTTCACGCCAAAGGAAAGCACGTCAAATTGAGCATCTGTGTGCACAGATCCTTACTCTGGATAATGGATCGTACATTAAAGATATTTAAGAACCTATTTGTAGCTTTCTGGTACTATTCTATTTATGAAACAGTTTATATTTATCTTAAGTTATATGCTTCGTTTTTTTTTTATATGCTTCGGTAAAACTTGTAAATTTATGTCGTATCAATAAAACTTTTTAAACATTTGTTGTTGTTGTATGTTCAAATACCGCATTTTGTTTTCTATGACTTCATTCAAAGTAGACATGGCACCACTGATGGAGGTAATAGCCAGTGATCAGTAATAATTATAATTGACCAAATTTCACCAATGGAAAATATTACTTAATAAATGGTGGAGTTAAATAATAAGAATGCTAATGGGGGAGTTAACATATCTGTCACTGTACAGCAATAAAATTACCGATCAAGTTTTAATTCCCTTATTATGTTGTGATTGCCATCCCAAGCCACAAAATCTATAATAAGTGTTTAAAGTCACTTCTTTTTTGTTCCTCCAAAAACTTCAAATAGGATTTTTTATCCCAAAATTGTTTTTAAATATTATACTGTTGGTTCCTATGTATGGTCAGTTACTGTTTGTATACTTTGAGTAAAACTTGATCATGTGAAAAGGCTGCTCAGTAGAAATCATCTATCTGAGCAAATGAGTGTACCAAAAAGCCCACTGTAATTTGAAATCATGCATGGTCAGCCATGAAGGATAGTACAAAAATAAAACTACATGAATTGAAGTTTTCCAAGTTCCCTGTTATATACTATGGACTCAATATATTGTTGCCTTTGGATTATTTGATCAACAGTGTGATTAACAGTGTGAAATAACTGTCAATCTTATCGGTTGGGGCATGATGGGCACTAAATTTATTAGATCCTGACTACTAAGCTTGCTTGGCTTCAAAGAAAATCCCCTTGGCCTGAGTATAGGCTACTCCAGTAGCCTCCTGTTATTATTATTATTATTAGTAGTAGTATTAAATATAAACACTCTGCTTTACACAAACTATAAACTTTTGTGATAATTAATTCAAACCCAGTGTACAGTTATATCTATTTTTTGATAAATTATTCAGAATCTGGACAAAAACAAATCACTTGACATCTTTTATATTATCAATGTCGGATGAGATAAATTTGTTAGCTCAATTATCCTATGTACATGTACAAAGCAAAGCCAATTTTAGAAGGAGAATTTGCCAATGTTTGAAGATGATTCTGCCAATGGTCTCACACTGTGCCAAATCAGGAGTTAAATAGTTCAAAGCAGAAAAATTAATAGGCATGTGTGTATTATTGTATATCACAGATAGTTTGTGTTTTAATTTATAATCATGAGAAAAATGAAACATGCAGCTGCATGTTGAGAAGATATTGTAATGCTACTACACAATTGTATATTTTGCCATAGATTACAACAACACAACCAACCAACAACAATTTCTTAATGTGCAATCATAAATAAAATGTACATTGAACAAGTTTCAGGATATTTTAAGACAAAGCAATTAAATCATTTATGTTTCTTTACTGGGAAAGTTTGCTTTTTAGTAGATTACAACTACAGCACATGTACCTGATGATTTTAATGTTTTTTTATCAAACACTTTCCATCTACATATTTAATACATGACATATCGTAAGCAACATAGGCCCTGTTAACACTAATAAGTAGATGATCGTGTGTTTTCAATTGAAAGCTTTTGTATCAGTATGCACTGTAAATGTATGTCACCTCTCATCTACATTTAAATGTTCAAAAATGGAATCCCTTTGGTGCTGACAAATACAAATGGAGTCTGTCAAGAATGTATGACATAATATATACACACATATATATAGTATGATATCTGATTTATTTCTAATCAAATGAATGGGTCAAATGTTGTTGGGCAGTCTCTAGTCCACATGCATACATGTACATTGTATAGATGCCCAGATACATGCAATAGCATATCAAAGTTTTGAAACAATTTAGTACTTACTGTTATGTGGATGGGTAATCTGGTTGCCAGAGGGAAATTTCGCTCATAATATGAGGTTATAGCATAGAGGTCTGCCGAAGGCTGGCTAAAGGTCAAGCATGAGGATGGAGTGACCAGTTCTTTGATCAAGCCACCATTGTTTGGATATACAGTACATGTATATTGCCTTAATTGCGAAACTGAATGTTTGCACTGACTGGTCACACAGTATAACACATACTGTAGTGTGATTGTCTATGAGGCAAAACACCCCTTCAGATTTACTGTGGGTTGTTTTTCAACCTTTTGTGACAGAGAGAATTAAGTTTGAGTGGCAACTGAAAGACAAAAGTTTGTATAAGCTCTGCAAAAGTGTAATTGTTTACAGACAGAAAGAAGAAATAAAAACTGATTAAAACTGATTGAAACTGACTGTAGGAACATTTTCCTGATTCAGAAGTACATGTAGGCTTATGTAAATTATGCCTGTAACATGGCTTATCATTCCTGCTGGCAATGCTCGTAAAAATTGCTTATTGTACTCAAAATTATGCTTGAGCATGGCTATTATGCTTGTATTAATGCCTGGTGAAATCTTAACTTTACCAGTCATTTTTTTAGTATGTTAGCTCTGCTTTGCCTTTGACTCCTAAACACTTAAAGTATGATGAAACCAATGAATAACAGGAAGCATTATCAAACACAAATTTGCATTTTAGTCTTGTGCAGTTTAATCATGGTATCTTTAATACATATAATGATATATTTCAGTTTGTATTTTGGGGATTTGACTTTATAATTACATTGTTCAGATGTACACCAAAGTTTCTTCATAAATTATGCTCAACTTATGCTCCAATGGCAAAATTACATGTACATGTATGTTTGAAAAATTGCTTATTATGCTGGCATTAATTCCCGCTGCCCAAACAGGGCTATTATGCTCAAAATTATGCCCACATAATTTAATTAAGCCTGTTCAGAAGACAAAACCCCATAGCCAGAACAGCTTATACATAACTGCAGCTCTTGCAGACAGCACACACCTCCAGTCAGTTATGGAAAATCCACAATTTTTATATCTATTCAGGATTATTTGACAGCTGCAAAATATCTTGTTCCTACTAAAAGCTGCACCATTTCTGCATGGAAATGAGATTAATTCATGGCTCTTAATTCTGTTTAAAGGTACAGTAAGACTGACGCAATAGCCTTTTGGCTCAATGCTTACATGTACTTGGGCCATCTTTGGTCAGCCTCCAATACTGTATACAATGTATTGGCACTGTATTATGGGCTAAGACTTTCTGTTGGCTCCCAGGGTAGTGGATGGGCAAACATGATAAGAAAATGTTAACTACAGTGGATGCAAATATTCTGATATGTTTTTGGCTAAATGAAAATAACATTTGATAAAAAAAACAAAAAAGTATGTCCACAGGTGACGCACAGCCTAATATCTTTAAATGGTTCAGTTCATTGACATCGAACCATGCAAACTTTGCATGCAACAAAGTTAGATTTGAACGTAGCCGCAAGACAGCTTTTCCTTAAATTTTCAAAATTGTGATGGAACATTCCTTGTTTCCATAGTGTTTTTAAAAATTGCTTATAAATAAAATATATCAATGTATACTAAGCAAGATGGAATAACATTTCAGCTCCTTTCAAGTAATACATTATTTACTTTACTTTCCACATAAAATGTTTTATGTTTAATGGCTCTGTAAATTGATTTCCACTTTCTGACCAAAAAAAGTGAAAAGAAAGATTGACAGCTGCAAATATTACAATTTCACAATTGCAAAACATGACTATCTACATTTATTTTTAAATTACAAATTCGTATTACTTGATAAACTTAAGTATAAGGAGCAAGTTTAAGAATTTAAGGTTCATAAAATTCTGCAATATTATAAAAACAGTATATATATTCTGTATATTCTATAATACTATATATAGTTACCTTGAGCGCGTTTCGAACTTTTGCTCGGGTAATCAAGCGCAGTTCTTGTGAAGATCGATTCTCGTTCGCCTGTTGGTTCAACACCTCCCCAAGCAAAAGCGGTTGCAAATGCTGAACATTTTTCAGTCTTCCACCTTCATGTCTCACGGTCTCCAATTCTGAAGTTTCTCCCGAATTCAAATTGCTGGAACTCAAACTTTTACATATATCTCGGGGTCGATTTGGCGAGTACGCAACACTCACAGGAATATTCATTTCGGAGGAAGCAGCAAAGTGCTGCTTCATGCGATCTTCCAACTGAGCGGAGAGATCGCTCCTTCGTAACTGATGCTGGGTAACTGAGCATGAGTTGACTTGCAGTTGTATGCTGCGAGTATGAATGCTTCTTGATTCGTTCCAGCTTAATCTTTGACCCAAAGGTGTTCTCTTGTGATCCACTTTTAAGAAACTTGTTTTCTTCGAGTTGCTTTCTTCATCCAGTGAATCATTGCAACCAACGGTTAAACCGTGATCTTCCCCAAGCCGTATTTTATTGACAATTTTAACAGTCTCCCAATCTTTTGAAGACATTTTTGAAAATGTTCAAGATACAATGCTTCCCAACTTCGCGTCCGTCAAAACAACAAGACACACGTGCGGCAATCAGTCTTTTACGATTGAATGGTCTCTCATGACTACGACTTCAAAAAGCTGTATCTCAGATAAATGAACTAGTTAAAAAAACAGCAAAAAAAAGTTAACGTTAATGTGACCGTTAACGTATCATTAACTGCATTTTGTTCCCAAGCTAACCAGTAAGGTTTAGGCGATGTTAATTGAGCAGTTTGCATTTGAATGTTGTTCGGGGACAGAGCAATTTTGGCACTACGAATGGCCACCTCCAAATTACATCAATGGGCTTCCCAACTTGTAGGTGAATATTCCTAATTATAGGAAGCCATCCACTCTTTATCTCCGTTGTTTTTGAATAATTCAACTGTCCAACTGCGACTTCACCGGTGATTCGTTCGATCTGATACCAATTCTTCGATGGCACTTAATTTCTTCAACATTCATGTTTTCGTGGCTCGTGATTTGCATAAATCTGTAAATTTCAGTGATATCAATTATGCATGTTATCCGCCGCATCACTGAAGCGAGCTCATCAAATCGTCTTTCGAGAATTGAGAAAACTCATTTTCATATGTCAAGATGTTAGCCAGCCCCCAAATTAGAAAATTTGCGGTCTCGTGTGGAAAATTTTCCACCTCTCACATTTGCCGCCGTCCGCCATCTTGTTTGGGGCGGTCCTGGAAACGACTGTGTGATGTATTAGTACCCAGTGGGGTGGACAGGGGAGACAACTTGATCAGGTGCAATTTGTCTTGATGGCAGATGGCTCCAAAAATGCCAAGAAAATAATTTGAAAGGAATCGTCTTTTTTAGAAAAAACTGCATCTTTTGGCAATAGGTAGCAATACTTTTAATCATGCTTTAAACAATAGCTATATACAGTGTTAGACTAAATCTGTAAATTATATATAAAATCAATGAATTACATGTACAAGCCATTGTTTATATTCTGTCCTTGTCTTCAAATATTAAAATTGTTCGAAAATTTGAAGGTACAAAGTTTAGAGCTTGTTACTTTTGATGAACAACTGATTATGTGCATGCGATAATTCCCAGTTCAGTTTGTATCATCGTATGTTAATAACAGCTAACATACATCTCGGTCTGACGTAATGACTAAAGCTAAGTGATCCTGCCGAACATTTTTCTCCGGAATTTTTCTCCATTACTACAAGTACAGTATATGTGTCACTTCGTCTATATTCTCCACAATATATATTTCATTTACCAGTACCTATAGACCCCTATAGCTTGGAAAATATACTAACTGCCAAAAACAAAAAGGCCTCCCACTGTCCAACAGTTAGACATGACCTTTGAGTTCAGGCACATGTCGGATTAAACATTGGACTTCTGTTAGCGCGTCAGTCATAAAACGTAGAGCGAGACGATCACTCTTGTGTTTGTTGTGCTATATGGATATGCATGATGAATACTACAAGCTATTTTCTAAAAGCTACAGCATGAATTATTACAGGAAGCTGTTCTACAATGTATCCATTAAACGCCAGAAAAAAAGAGAGTCGCGAAACCTTATCACGATACTCTACTGAAATTTTGAGCTCTCACCTTTCTTCGAATCGTCGCTAGCCGTCGCGAAAGATTTCCTCGACCTCCGGAAGTAATTCTTTTCATGCTCCCTCATGAAGTTCCAAGCTGTTTAGTCGCAAGTTTGTTCCTTTCCTGACACATTGCATTACTTCGCTATGCCATTGATATGGAGTATCTCTGTCAAATTAAATGCGTGGCACTAGTATGACCCAGTTTATTTAGTTTGACACCGATTACTACGATAATAATGACAATGGAGAACTCTCCGATTTGTCATCTAATGGGACTAATGGTTGTTCCCGCTACAAAGAACAAAGTACTGCACTGAAACCCGTCTAATCAATGTCCGCACAGGCAGAATTTCACAATTCGACAGTGCCAGAAACGTTGTGCCGCGAAAGCCCAAGAGTTATTATTGAAGGATGCTGAATACGTGAATTAATCTTATTTACTGTTGATTGTTCGGTCTGATTAACATGGTGAACAATAAGGTACGCGTGAATACTGTAAGCTCTTTGATTCACGAAAAGCAGAATCTTTTTATAAATGTTAAATTACTGAAATTCATTAAATTTAAAAGCGGGTGGAGGGAGGAATCTAAATTTATACTTGCCAAGCGCTGCGTGGCTGCCTTTAGCAATAGTAAAGCACTGTATGGATGTATCGTGGATGGACACTTAATCACATACTAAATTCGTTTTACCTCAGCTGACGAAGAATATACAAACCAATTAACGTTTGACAGAAACTTGTAAATTGAAATGGTTTGGGGGTAAAACCCACAATCAGATTGCCCAGGCGACATAAGTCAACATCCGCACAAGCAAAACGCCGACCGAGTTTTGCCGCATGAGCAGTAGTACTACTACACTGTGAGATAAGACGGTTGGAAGCCCAAACTCTTTCGACTATTCGAGTATTGAGTGAACGCCAGGCAATATGTCCAAATTAGCTGCAGCAAAGAAATCAAGTCAACTTGCTATCAAAAGTCCGAGTTTTGTACATCGTTCGATCATTCGTGTGAACCGCACTGTGGTCTTTGCGGGGGTCTTGCCTTGTTATCTTTTTATCAGAACCCACATAACTTAATTTTGAATCATGTTTTATGTTTATGAAATATCCAAGAAGGATATTTAAGTTTTATAAATTATTTAAAAGTAGTTATTTAAATTTTTTGACCGCTGAAGATAGTTTCTTAAAAGTAAAACAAAATGGTCACGAAAATTGCACTCGCCGTATATTTTAGTCTTTTGGTTTTATATTGTATTGTCGCTTATTTTGTTTACTTGTATAAAAAGTTTGCCATTCATGATCAGTTTTGAAAGAGCTCCTTGATTATACTATTATTCAGATTTTATTAAGAAATGTGCATGTAATCTCGTTAACTGATTTTGAAAGGAAGTGAAAGAACTGACGAGAACTCTGCGCCAGTATAAACGGTTCATTACGAATCGACCTTAAAACATTTCCATTTAAATTACAAAATTTTACCAAACATCTGTCTTCTCAGGTAAACTTGGCAAAAGACTGGCTGAAGAAATGCAAAGTTTCCCCATTAAACTGAAATTGATAGATACATTATGTATATGCAGTAGTTGATATTCCAACTTAAACGCTCTTTTTTTTATAAGAACCTTTTTTATAAGAACGTTGAGGCTGAAAAAATCCTAAAATTTAAGAACATGCTAAGAACATGGTGAGGCTAAGGATACGTAGAGAACATTTATTTTACATACTGTATTCAGTGGAAATAGTGTAAGTACAGATTTGAAGTATGTACAAATCTTTCTTTATTTGTTACTACATCAGTACATGTATTTCTTTCAGCCAGGCTGGTGCGGTTAGGTACTTGGTACAGCATCCAGCCAGGGTTACTATAATCAATAATCAAAGCGCACTTACGAAATGGTATATTTCCACTTTGGGTTGGCTTGTATGTATGGAAAATAAAAATTCAAGTATGTAACCAGTCCTAAAAAGTAAGAACATTTTAAGAAAATTTGAGACTGAAATCCTCAAAATAATTAAGAACATCCAGCCTCAGCCCCAAAATTACGACGTTCTTACAAAAAAAAAAGAGTGCTTGAGAGAAAAGACTGCTAGATCATTCTCCATACTACCACGTGCATAACCATGCATTTCCCCCATCAACGTTGTCCGAAACAGAAAATTAATTCAGTATGTCTATATTGCTATTTAATTTTTAAAACCCATCGTAGATAGATATAGCTCCAACTGTAAAGATTAGGACGAGTTCGCTTGTATTTTTGCAGGTTTTTTCTTCAGTTCTTGTTCTTCTCTGTCTGAACACATTCAAAAGCGATCGAAAATTCGCAAACAACAAAGGCTTTATGATCGGCACCAAAAAGCCAAGCAATTGGCTATTCATGTAGTAATTCCGCTTCAGTATCATTGCCGGCAACTGTTCAAATACCTTTCCGCAATAATAGCTCCCTTTTTCATATTACTATTCGAGTCTTACTGTTTACAATTTGCATCATCAGCATTAAAGAGCAATAATTTAAAAATTTCAAGTTTCAAGCAAATAGAGTTCACAAACTGAAAGATTAAGGAAGATCTTGAGTGCTGAAGGTTTTCTTATAAAATACGTGTTTATGAATGTCAAAATTGATAAAGGGTGACAAATTTTGTCAGTCAATTTATTAATCACTATATATTCTCTGTAGTTTTTGAGCTTTTCAAAGTCAAAGACTACAGTTTTTCTGTAAGAATGTACTTTCTAAGAATATTGAATAAAAAAACCAGAACTTATACAAAAGATTTATTCAGTAGTAACTGACGCATAACTTTTGGTAGCTTTCGAGAATGGGAATCAAATATAAAGAAGTTTTGGGTTCTTTCATGTTACTTTGACAATTATTTAAATTTTTGGAATTGAATAGCAAATGTTAAGGCAGGTGGCAAACTGTTTATCAGGCAGAATCACCATTTTCTGAGGTGTAATGATCAGTACGGCCAAGTTGAACTAAGGCCCGGGCCAAACGTCGAACTTCACATGTGCCGAACTAAATTGCAGTTTGGGTCGACTCAAATTAGTTAAGTCGAACGTCGAACTCAATACATCGATCCGAACCAGTGTAGTGCTCAGAATGCAGAACGGGTTTCCGAAAAAAAATCAAAATGGCGTCAAATACAAATTTTCAAATTCTTCTCTACCACGAATTGAGTTCGGCACATGTGAAGATCGACGTTTGACCCAAAGTCGACCCTAAGTCGTTATTCCCGACATATCGAGTCGAAAGTTCGACTGAAGTCGATCCTAATATAAGCAGTCGATCTTAATTGAGTCAAACGTCGAACTTCACATGTACTAAATTCGGCACATGTGAAGTTTGACGTTTGGCCCGGGCCTAAAAAGATCATATTTACTTTCTTGTCAGTTCATTATATCTAATATAATAGATATTCATCCAATTGCAAAAATAATGCTCTTCAAATACTATGTCTTTTGTATTTCCATCGAAAACGTGTTGACAGGTGAAGACTTACAACAAACGGTAGTTACTATTGTTAATTAGAGAGGCTACTTATATACTGGAAAATATAGTTTGAAAATAGAGAATTTCACACCAGTTTCACACGTTGCACATTGATTAAGCATATTGTATTTATATATCTTTTATTTATATATCTTTTATTAATATTACAAGTCTTCGTCTGTCAACACTTTTTTATGAAAATACAAAAGAAATGTATATCATATACATGTGTATATTTGAAGAGCAAAATTATTGCAGTTGGGTGTGAATATATAAGGTTGTTAGTGTCGAAACTATAAATTTTTACCATTTTTTCGTTTAGTTTATCATATTATTATTGTGTCTTTAGTTAACCTTGGAACAATTTTGAATATAACGAATAAACGTGACAAGTTAAGTACCATACATCGAATCATCGATTAACGTACTTTCTACACTTACGGTAAACAAATTCATGAAAAGTGAACTTCCACTTCAAAGCCGAGTCATTGATTTCTTCATGATCAGAATTCGAAGAACATGATCTTAACTATACTTGGAATTAAGCTGTTATTGAAACTTTTCAAATCGATGAGTAAGGGTATGTCCACTCTGCGTTATAGTCGTCCTCGCACTCATGGTTCCACAGTGTCAGGTTGAACCAGTGGTGCGGGTAGAAACCGGCTCACCAATTGGGTCCTAGTGATCCGGCAATATTGTGGAAAGGAGCTAGGGCAGCAAGAAGGCCGAGTTGTCCTGTGAACAGAGTAGAACGTCAGATACTCTGGTCATCGTGGGACTGTTCGTCTGGCTTACAAGAGTATTATCAACGGTCGTAGGGATACTTACATAGAGGAGGAGGTTAGTGAAAATATGGTTCAGAGGCAAAATACTCAACGGGGTACCCCCTAAAGGCGCTCGATTAGAATGTGCCGCAACAAAATGTCTCAAATTAACAAACAGTAATAGTTCAAAAAGGATGGTTCATAATGCCCGCCAGTTTTTTATCTTCTAATTAACGACTGTGTAGATATTCTGCATGGCTAACTTTTTCTCAATAGTGTTTCTAGATATATCTTACATTTTTTCTCAGATAAAAGCAGGAACTTTTTAAAAATTTTGGCGGTTTTTTTTTATGTCGGAGCGACAACGAACACACGTGTGAAGTCTTACAACTTTAATATCGCAGGATGATTTAATTTCTTGTGAGACTTCCTACTGCAACTTACCGAGCAAGTGGGCGGCCTAATTGATTGGCAAATCGGCAAACGCATGTATTTCATTCTGGCGGCCTTCGGTCATTTCAACTTGAATTGACCGAGTTAAACGGGACATTACAAGCGATTCCAATCACTAATTTGAGCTATTTTTATTCTTGTAACTCTTGGTCCAACAATTCCAATACACGGTTGGCTTCTTTCTGATAAACTGCAAACATTGTACAATTCTGTTATTAGATCTGTCATAGAATATGCGTGCCTTGTATGGTCTGCGCTCCCAGAGAGCAACATACTGATCAGAACAATGAGGCTCAAATCGACCAAAACTTAAGAATAGGACCTTTTTTGACTGAGCTCGAGATCACATGGTACAAAATTCGCCATACTGGAATGCAAAAGAATGTGACAAACTCCAAGACAAAGCTCCATCAACTAGAGAAGCGTGAGAAAAGCGTGATATAACGTTTTTCACAATTTTGGATGTTTGACTGATCCGTTTGAGCCGGCCTTTAAGCCTTCAAGTAAAAACTGCAAGAATTCTCTATGAAAGCAGTAGTTGTCATTGGAACTCCCTGAAAATCACTTCCGCAAGGAAGCAGTTTCTGCACAAAAACTGATTTCTTGATATGTTATCATCTTGACTTAAATTATCCAATGAATTTGAATATGGATAACTAAAGATTTTACAAAAAATATTAACAGCGACAAGATTATAGAACGGCGTTTAGACGTCTTCATGACATCACTGTCAAGTCCAAGTATAGTATCAGTGATTTTAATTCAAACATAAATACAGAATAGTTAATTAAATGCTTCGAAATGTGACAGGAGATAACATATAAATACTTTCGCACTTATCGAGTCAGATTGGGTGTTAAGTTTGGGTCTCAGTTTCTTAATGAAAAACAATCACAAATTAGGCCGTCAAACCTGGTCTTGTATTTGCGGAGAATTATGACTGTTCTTCCAAGGTGTCAGTCGGAATATTGTGTACTTCATTAAGGTGTTTGCCAATAACCGATCTCTTATGTTCAGACAGGCGTTCGTGCAGATGCGCATATCGCATTTCAAGTGGTATACCACGTAGTTGACTCACAAGAACTTTCCAACTTAACAGGGAAACCAATCGAACCGTGTTTACTAGCCAGAAAATTGGAGAGAAAATCAAGCGGCAAGAAAATAAACCGAAAATTGCGAGTCAACAGTGCGTGATTTATTTCTTCTTCTTCAGTAACTTTTTTGTTTCTATCTTTTAATTACAAAGAAAAGAGAGGAGAGTCGTCCTCTGTGTGTGAACGAAAGACACCATTGGCTAAAACTGACCTTAAAACCGAACCATCGGCGTAGACAAACATACAAAATTGCGTGTTGTTTGTTTATTGTTACTGCTATTGTTCAAACAACCAATGGAGTATTTCATTCAGAGTAGAGCTTTACAGCAGATAAAAGAAGCTATTGGTACAACCACATGCCAGAAAAATACAAGTTTGACAAACTAAAAAACATTCAAGCAAGCTGTCAATTATCGCAGTAGCCTACTGTTGTTACCCAGACTCAGATATTAAATGCATTGACACTGATACAAAGCAAGAAGAGATAAAGTTTTTTAATTTGGGTCTTTATTTAAAGTCCAACCAACTCATCCTGCTATTATACAACATTTGTATTCTTAACTTACAGACCTAAATTTTATATTCCTGATTAGCATTACAAAGAGCAAAACATGTGACTAATTAAAATACAAATGGTGCCATTAGAATACCCTCATTGTCAGTTTTAAAACTGTATGGTTGTATTCGTGTTTTCTTATTTCTAATGAGATGTGCACAAAACATAACAAAAAAAAAGTATATCGTCAAGCGATAATAAGATTGAATTTGTATAGAGTTACAGGCCAGCGAAAAACAATACATAAAGATCTGCTCTGGATAAAGCGCTCGTTTTAGGACCAACCCACAACTACCAAGAAAGCTTTTCTAACTAAAGGAAGAGAAACTAAGAAAAATCTTGGCAGTGACGTTTGATTGAACTCAGGTTATGAACTCGCACGGCCCAAACATCGAGGTTGCACTACTCGCTCAATTCTTTGTCAAAACTGTATCAACTCATCTGTACATTTTTACATGTTTATATGTATCCCAATATTCTCAGCCAGTAATTTATTTTGAAATCATAAACGCATGTAAACCTGACCCCCAAAACAATCCAAAGAACAACAACTATAAACTTGAATTCTTGTTTAGAGACTCATTCTATGCACTACAGAAGTAGTTTGCCCTAACAATTACCTCATACTGTACGTTTGGCAATTAAAATTAATCCTTGTACTACTGAGACAAGTTACTTACATGTACAAAACTATGATTGTCCCAACTTTTGAACCAGTCAGATTGAAACCCCATTTTAATGGCCATTCATTTACTAATAATTCTCAGAGTCAAAGTGTTAAGCGATATTTGTTTTTCAAAATTTAAAATCTGGGAAACTTGTAAAAAAATTGAATGTTTGCAATATCGTAGGACAAGAGTTGACAATAATCATGTCCTAATGTGAAAGCCTAACCGTACCATCTTTATGTACTATTTGAGCTGTTTAGAAACTTATTGAAATTAGTAAATACAAAGAAACGATTTACCAATGTCCAGAGCTGTTTTGTTCAGAATACTTGTAGTCCACTGTTTGGCAAGCTATTATGTCTTTAAAGCAGTTTTTGCCAGTACTATTGGAATTCAAGAGATTAAGAAAGCAAGCACAAAACAACTGTTGATTCTTGAAGTCTTGCTAATGGATCTTCAAGGCAATATCTGTTTCTACAAGGTATCTTATTTATGCAGGAATACAGTGTGAAATGAGACAAATTTCGAAATTCCACGACAGGGTCAAGTCACTGGATTGACAACAGAGCTACAGTAAGAGCTTTCTGTTAAATTTTATCAATAGGGTATATCAACCACCCTTACTGACTGGCTGCCAGTTTACACTGGGCATTAATTACAACATTGAACCTTCTTCTTGTCACGGTCTGCATCTGTCGTGGGTGCTACATGGATTGTCTGAACATTGTTACTGGGTTGATTGCCATCTGGGGGGGTGTCATGGATCTGCTTTTGGGAAACAATGTGATAGATTTCTGCAATGAAACAAGATCAGAGTAGTTTCATTAACATAAGGAATTTTACACTTCCAATGCAAACACTGGGGTACAAACATTTGAGGTCTGGGCAAAGACACACTGTACCATCCCCCCAGTTCCTTAGTTTGCTCTGACAAAAGACTAATGCCCAAAAGTTAAGCATTAGCCTTACAATGTACATCCAACCTTGTGGTGAAAAACATACCATATCAACCCTTGTTGATCAAATGATATAGTTACTTAGCTTCCTAACCAATGCTGAAACAGTTTGCTTTAAAAACTTGCCTTCCAGGGCCTTTGCTACAGCTGTCAGACAATAACAAGAGCACTGACAATTTACAGATTTTCAAATCTGCTCTTAATGTGGTACTGAAGTTAAACAGTGTTGCTACAGCAGGGATGGACACCAACTTTGTTCAGCACCGGCCAGCTGGGCCAGTAGCAAAATGAATCCACCATCCCAACAAAAATTTCACTGGCTCATCACAAGTGTATTTTATTATTAGTATCATGGGTGACAAATTACTCCTTAATTTTCAGACGAAATTTCAGCAGTAATTTATATTTTCACATCTGAAATTACAAAATTGCCATAGCAATGCTTGGCTGAATCCCAAATCCAAGATGGCGCCCAGAGTTAAATATGTCTGCAATTATTTCCCTAAGATCTTAAAGGTTTAAACTTGTTTGTTTGTGCTTGAGTTTCATCTCAGCCAGTTTCCTTTGGCTACTCAACAAAGTTTTAGCGACAACACATACTTCAAAACGTCTAGAACTAAACACAAAATCAAATTGTCAAATACATCAACATGGCATAAAGCGGATTTATGCGGCAGTGCATTTTGAGTTCATTCATGACGAACTATACTGAGCCAAGGTAAGGGATGTTTGACAATTGAATCAATGCTAAAACGTTTTAAAAACAGCAGGAAGGATTCTAAAGGGCATTTTGCAGAAAAACTCGGAAAATTGTGAACTTTATAAGCCACAATGTCTGCTTTAAACTTTTTAAGTTCTTGACTGCAATAAACAAGTCAGAAAACCCATGATATGTGAACGTAATTTGTCACCCATGATATTAAAATGTAATCAAATGTTAACTCTTGAAATTTGGAAATAATTTCACTTGTGTGTTGTCAAAATTCTTGTAAATTCCCTCGCCTAAAGGCTTGGGAAATTATCAGAATTTTGACAACACACATGTGAAATTACATGTATTTCCTAATTTCACTCGTCACCATTTGACTACAAATACTAATCTAAATCATGTTTGTATTTTAAATGTATCAAACATTCAACTAGTCTTTTAAAGGTGAAGCTCTCCTTGTCCCGTAATGAATGTCTCTCTGAGTAACAAATCTATGATGTATATCTGGAGTGATCGCATTGTACATCCTTCATCACACAAAATTGACAAGAATCATAAAGAATACAAATGTCTTAAAAAGGTTGCAAAAATTTCATTTCTGGTCTGAAGTGAAGTTCACATTGTAAACAACAGCACTTGATGAGTTACAGTACTTTACAATTATGTTACAAAGGTATTTTGTTTACAATATGAATTCACCAGTATCCTGCACAACTGTGTGCCTTTTTTCTGCAAAACATACAGGCTGGTGTTTTGTGAAATCTGACAGCCCAAGGTGGAACTTGGTGGCCACTGGCCGTCAGGCCAGTGTTAGTTTCCATCCCCACTGTACAGTAAGAAGACCATTTGTTTTAGAAAACAATTTTAATCACTGACACACTGTACTTTTAATTTCATTTTTTAAAACCAAGGAAAATAAAATGTCCTCCCAGAATCCAAATCTTGTTTCACTTTCCAGGCATTTTTCTGGAATTAGAGTAGAATTTTGATTGTTATTTTTCTGGACTACTAGGTTGGAAAGAAACAAGATCAAATTTCAAATATTTACCCTCTAATGAATTCCATGCAAAAAGTATCATACAGGATTTGAAATAATATACATGTACTAGAGAGATTAAGCATGTTTATGGCAAACAGCAGAAGTGATCACATGACCACAATTTTCCCTCATTTGTCATTTACATGTACCATTTGCTTTTTCCAAGTGAAGGAGGTAGTTCCATGTTAGCCTCAAACATGAGAATTATTTTGCACCATTCCTGTTTACTTAATATTTATTTGAGGGAAATGTAAACGAGAATCTGAGTTTGCCAATTGCCATAAATGTGATGCTAGATCTCTCTACTGTTATTTTACAGGGTTTGATAAAGGGCCATAAAATATGAGGAACAGAGCCTCACCCTCTTTTTCAACCAAGGTCGGTCTGCTAAAATAACAACTGGCCCCCTGATACCAAACACTAAAGTGTGCAGAAAGTTTGTCACTAAATCAGAATTACTGTACTAAAAAAGTCAGGTTTATAATACAGTTTTTTCAAAGACTACATTAGGCCAAACAAAAAAAAAATTGTGTATTTCCGGTTACCCAACTGTCCCTAATTTTTGGCTACCAACCCTAATTTTTTTTAGAGCAATTTCTGTTTGTACAATTGTTTCTTCTCGCAGAAACATGTTTTGAGTGTCAAGTCTGCATTTTTATTTTGAACTACCGTAACTTCATTTTTAAACATCTCTGTCAGTATTTCTAAAATTCAGGCAATGTTTTACATGTATTAAAAGCTTGGAAACGCTCAAACTTACAAGTTGTTTTTGTAATGCATGCTGTGGAGGTACAAAAACAGGTCTGCTGAGATCAAGCTGTCAACATTTAGCCAATGAAAATGAAGGAGCAATGAGCCATGAAACCATGTGCTGGAACATGCAAGACCAAAAAATATTTCAGATCGAAAGCCCTTGAGCTGAATCGAGTTGACACGTGGTTCATGGGCAAATGGCATGTTCATCACCAACTTTTGTAATAGCCCTTTCTTTTGATAAATGCGATCATTTATGAGAGGGTAAGCAAACAATCGTCCAGTTCTGGGCGAGTGTTTGCTAAAAGAGTTATTTAAGAAACACCATTCAACTGTAATGCCAGAAGAAGAATATACTCTCAAGACTTTCCCTTCCTTGGGAGTAGCAGGGGACTTAGAGATTGACAATAATTCCTTTACCATAGATGGCCTAACAAAGAATTTTTCAGAACTCAAATCTCTGCAGTTTTACTGCAGCAAGGTCACAGCTGTGTGTACAGCTGTGAATGACAACAGGAAAGAATGAGATGCTTTTAAAGTGCTCATGGCCTGGGGCAAGCCCAGGCATTTGTGCCAAGGAAATAAAGCAGGTTTGTACCATAATTGAACATTCCATGAATCGCTGTGAAATGTATTTTATTTGTATTAATAGCAACATAAAATCTGAAAGGTAATTTTACACGGACATCTTCAAACAAACAAGCAGGTCAGTTCATTTCAGTGCATAAA
The DNA here is from genome assembly GCA_025434825.1 of Bergia sp. 'catenularis'. Taxonomy (NCBI): domain Eukaryota; kingdom Metazoa; phylum Cnidaria; class Anthozoa; order Zoantharia; family Parazoanthidae; genus Bergia; species Bergia sp. 'catenularis'. The sequence continues at coordinate 265 of JANRMR010022230.1, read as the reverse complement.
TAAGAAATCAACACTGTGTGATGGCGCCTGTTGGAACTTGAAGCCAGTCAAGCAGAACTGCATGTTACTACAGTGGACCCCCGCCTTACGACCACCTTGTTAATACGACCACCTTGTTATTATGACCGCTTTTTTTTGGCCCAGCAAAATGCCCATACATTTTCTTATAAAAACACCCCATTAATGCGACCACCCCGTTAATGCGACCAACGACCACTTTTTTTAGTCCCAGCGTGTATATTTCTTTGTTTTCAACCTCGTTAAT
>JANRMR010022119.1:0-15163 GCA_025434825.1 Bergia sp. 'catenularis' | reverse complement strand
AACAGTAAAAATTGCAATATCAAAGAATTCGTTCAGGTTTCCGGAAACCGGTCTGGATCTTGCCGCTTCAGGGGGCCAGGCATTTGACACCTAAGGAATCCCTTGAGAGCGGGGTATTTGACCAAAAAAAGAGCTTTCATGGTGGGGAATTTGAACAAAAAAAATCAAAAATGTCAAATGCCTGGGGGTCTGCCAAGGGGGGGATGGACACTCTTGGATTTGACTCATACATTAGTATGTACTAGATAATTTTTTAAATAAACCATCTTGAATTTATAGGTACCAATACAATTGCAGTTATGAGTGGGTCTTAGTGCTATGACTCCATGAAAATAAGCTTCAAAGACTGCTGGGAGGAGATTAATCAGATTGTTGCTGATGGTCGAGTGGAGATATATCTTGGCAGACAGTGCCGGTGGAGATCTTACTATAGGTGGAGATTACAAGGTAAAAGTCTCTGAATGCGAAAAAATGTTTTGGTGCTCAACTTTGCAGTGGAAATCAATAGAAACGATGTACCTATAATCAAAGTGAAAGAATAATAATGTGTGCTGTTTTAAATAAAAACCAAGTATTATAACTTTAATAATCAATTATTTATATATATTGTTTCAATTTCTTTTTTCAGTTTCTTCTTCTTGTCAGTGGCCGTTCTGCAGCTAATTCAAACTATGCCTGTTTGTGGTGCACAATTCACAAGGACAGCAGGTAAATTAACAGCATATTATTACACGTCAACATTTTTAAAAAAATTTATTCATTTATAAACAATAAAAATACACAATAATTATTGACTGCTTGTAAATATAACTATAGCAATTTTAATACTGACATACACATGATATACTAATGTTATGGAGTTAAATAAAGAATTCTGTGAGAAATCAAATACCATAAACCTCATTACATAATTTAGTATCTATTTTTAGTTCTTATCACATACTTGGATACTATATGAATGGAGCATTTCATTTATTGATTTAATTTCATTTAAACTCCCAACATGTACAGATAGGATATGTCAAAGTCAGGTAACTTCTACAATGAAGCACCAAGAGTTTTGACCTTGGCAGATGTTAAACAGAATGTGTCAGAGGGCAAGTTCTGCTGCTGTGAAGCCCCATTACTTGACATCCCACTCGATCACATCATTCTCAATGAGCTCCATCTACTCTTGAGATTTACTGATGTGCTGCTAACCAACATAATTGAGGATGCCATGGAATGGGACGATAAAGACGACTTTGGCAAGAGGAAAGGGATACCAAAGGGCCTCCACCTGAGGAAACTCAGTCACCTTATAAACAGCTGTGGGGTTACCTTTAGTATATGGGAGAAGAGGGATACAGAAGACAAAGGGATGGGGAAAATGGACTGGACCTCTCTAATGGGGGATGAAAAGAAGAAGTTGTTGAGAATGTTCCCAACAAAACTTGAAACCTGCACGGATGCCATTCACCCAGACACTGCTGTAACTGTCATAAAACTATGGAAGGTATATTACAGTCACTACAGTGACTAGATAAACTAAAGATAATTTATGAAGCATTCCTAATAGATTTTGTATAGTAAAATTGTTGACATTCAGGAGATTTAGCAAATTAAATAATTCTGTATTATAATTATTATAAGTAGGTCAAAAAGTATACATAACTATGAGTATTTGTGTTTTGGTTTATAGTAGTGATAACAGTAAGAACAAAACAAACGATAAATGATTGATAAATTTCTCCCATTCTTATGAAAATGATTTTATCATTGAAATGCCAATAAATAACAAAAACAATGATCTGGTCTTTACGGGACTTTGGAAACCTTTATTTTAACACAATTTCATCTCAAAAGCCTGAAGAAGTGGAAAGTTGTGGCTCAAGGGTAAGATACACCTATATATCTATACAATCCAGGGATTAAATGTGAACCTGATGCTGGTGTTCCTCAAAACAAATTTAACTTATCCATAGTTTTTGGAACAGTAGCCTCACTTTAATTTCATGCTAAAGCCCACAGGATTTTATGGAAAGGCCAAAACTAACAGAAATACATATAGGATAACAAAACTAACAAATGATATAACATAAAGAAGTTAACACAGTAACCAACCATATCTTTCCATTGACACTGGTCAAACATACAATCTAATAAACTTACAACTTGTTTTTATCACAGATATATGACTGGATACAACTATTCCTGTCCTTGGGAAACAAGCATAAAGGATATGCTCGTAAAAATGTGACTCCCTACATGCATGGGGCTGCATACCATCTCCAACATGCTTTGGCCATGTTCAACAATGTCAAGCAGTTTAGTTCCCAAGGTCTGACTTAAATCTATCTACTGGGGGATATTCAGGGAATTGCAAGGAGAATATTATTGAATAAATTGGTTTGATGGTTGGGATTCATGTAAAAATTCACACTTTTTTCTGAGAAATCTAGTTTTTTTGCTATTTCAAAGTAATAATAAACTGAAATTATTGTATCTTTTCACTGAATGGACAAATACTAAAATAGTAATTCCTCTTAGTGGTGGAGCCTGGTGAAAAATATTCACCTCTAATGCAGGGAATAATTATAATTATAATTTATCTCCACCCGATACCCAAACCCTTCTATACTTGGTTTAACATCAATTGGGTATATTTTCTGAACTTGTTTTCTCATTTGCAGGAGTTGAGAAAAATAACGATGTGGCAAAAAATATTGTCCACAGAAAATAAAATAACTGGGACACTACAACTGATATAATCCATGCAGAGCACAGGATGAACACACTGAAGAACAGAGAGAGAAGGAAGAGGAAATATTCCAAGGTTGCTGAAGATTTTTGGAATGGTGGAAAACAAGAACAAATGAAGCAAAAGAAAGGAAAGTGCATAAGAAAACAAAAAGAAGAAAGACCTACTACAGCAACTGTACACAAGATACAGTTAACAGTGTTACCGAACAAGCAAAGCAGCCCCAAAGACGAAAAATGCAAAAAAAGCAAGTCAAGAAATCAAAGAAAACAAAAAAGGCTTAACTCTAGATATATAATTTGCAGTTTTCAAACTTGCTGTTATAGTACTATACAATTACTGCATGTCAGCAACCTTTGTATAATATTTTGTCTTCTTTCTCAATTGTCAGAGATACAAGTTAGCTTATCGTTTCAAACTGATGTACATATTCAATGACTTAGATTTCATTAAACAGAACAATAGATGGTCATAAAGTAATAAATGTAAATATTGTAAGTTTTTTGGGCTACTTATGCAGCAACCTTCACTAACTTCACTGTTACTTTCTACTGAAAAGCCTGTGCTGCTGGATGGATGCCTTTGTTGTTTCTTATGAAATGTTTTGGGGACCAGGAAATGAAATGCCTGATCCTCATTGGGTAATAGATCTTTGTCCCTTGCCCATGCTTGTCTAAAAGGCAGTCCCAGTTCTGAGGGAAATATTTTGGGGGGAAGTCCTCCTGCTGCAGGATCTGCCACTGTCTGTCCTCAATTCCCTTTCCATTAAATAAATATTTAAAAACATCCTGTCGGAACTCGACAGTAACAGGTGTCCTGCAGCGAGCATTCTTTAAAGAGCAGGCAACTTCTACCCGCAGCTGGCTAACTTCACTGAATACAATGCCCTCTTTTGATAAAGGTTTTTTGAAATACCTGACAAAACAAATAAAAATAGTTCTCAACTATACATGCCCTTGCCCAAATTTGTAATTCATAAGTAGTGTCTTTGTGAAATCTAGTGGCCAATAATAAGCACTTACTTGAGACAGTTTGTATTTAAATGTTCCTCAGGCTCCCAAGTGGACTCAAATGGACTATAACCAGTCCACTTGACCAAATATTCTCTTCCCTTTGAAGATGAAACCAATCAAAAGTTTTCAAAAACAAGCAAACGGCGACTTCAATACAAAATGCACTGCAGGCACAGTCAGCATGACAACGGATTTCAGTTTCAATTAGTTTATTTCAATAATTTTCAGGTTGCATACATGAGCAAATTTCAGAAGCTAACAAAAACTATGAACAGAATATATTTTACATTTGTAATAATCAAATTCTCCATAATCGGGTTCTAAGTTTTAGTCATTTAGTGAAGGAGAATTTGCTGGCTGATCAAATATTGTTTTCAACAGATATTTTCACAAACGGCCGCTAAAAAAGTGAAATTTTGCAGAAAAATCATGGCAAAAGAAGATTTAGTCGATATTTCTACATCTTCTAGGCAAAAGTTGGAGAAAATAGGGCACATTTGTCATGATCATGGCACAATATCGATGTAAATGCAAACAAACTCACTTCTTTCCCCTTGTGAGCAGATATCAGTCTGTCAACCTCAAAAAGTCGACCTCCTTCAACTGTAGTTCTTGCCATTTTATGGCGCAAAGGATTGGCGAAATCTGCCGTCGACAAGCTGTGCAAATCAGCAAAGAAACCAAGCGATCGCTTTCCTCTCGTGCCGGACAACATTTTCTTTCTTCCATGCAGCCGGTCAAGCGTGCAATCTAGTCCATTATGAATTGGCCAATAGCATGCAAGGAGAAATTCTAATGATTGACAGGCCGGAATGACCACAAAATTAAGAACCTCCCACAATAGTCGCGAATTTCTTCACATGTTTGTCTTTTGCCGTGACCGTTTGTCTTTTGCCATGAGAGATTGTCTTTTGCCGTACGTGTTTGTCTTTCGGCGTGACAGTTGTGGGCCACCGTACAAATAAAACCACACATATTGAATATACTTTTCACACAAGTCGGCCTAACAAATCAAATTCTCAACATCAAACAAAGCACATTTTGAAGTACCTTGTAATGACTTTTTTTAAATGCAGGTGCCAAGTCTTTTATACTGTTGTCATTGTTAAGGATTTCTTTGTGAGGTCAGCTATGCAGGGTCAAATTGCATCAATTCAAAAAGGCGTTTGTCAATTACAGCTCAGCGAAGGTGAAAGTTTCACAGTCAATTAGCAGTATATAAAGTTGATTGCTTGCAAAATTAACTGCTTAAGAACTGGTATACATTCAGTTTCATTCAGAAATATGGCAAATTTGCAAATTCAAACCACATCAAAATGATTCTAATTATTAAGCACCCCTCCAATTTAGGCGCTACTTTGAGAAATATTTTTTGTTTATATTCCTATTTAGGCACCATCTGGAAAAATAATTAATTTTATCCGGTGCTTACATTAGAGTAAAGACGGTAACTACAAAAATTCGGTTAATATTTGCTTAAAAGTTAATAATTAACAAATCATGTGGATGAATAGCAACCATTATTGAAATGAGCATAACACATACTATAATCTGTGAAAGTTTCATCAAGATATCTTGAATAATAAGGAAGTTGTAGCCAAATCTATTAAAAATTTCTTACTATTGGTCACACAAACTTGGTACAATTGCTTTAAAATTTTGGGCCAAAATCTATTAGGAATTTCCAAACTTAAAAATTATGTAACTTCCTTAATATTCAACAAATTTGCATGATCTTGGTGTTATTTTAAAGGTCTTGTGAAGATTTATCATGTGGTTTTATTAGAGCTGAGTTCTGATGCATTTGAAAATTTAATCCACATACCTAAATATTGGGTCAAAATTTATTGGAAATTTCCGAACTTAAAAATTGTGTGACTTTCTTAATATTCAACCAAATTACATGATCCTCATATCATTTTAAAGGTCTTTTGAAGATCTGTCCTTTGGTCCCTATAAATCATAGTTTTGTTACATCTGAATTCTTTACCACATAACCCATGACACATCACTTCCGCCGGATGGTAAGAATGATCGATATTGACGCTTACGTTTGTAAAATACTCGTTATCGAATTTTTCCAAAATTTAAAGAACCACTGTATGGTTTGTAATAAACTACATGCCCACAAGCCCCTTGATACACAGTTTATAAATCTGATTTGCTGAATTTCGACACGAATTGCTGCGCGTGTCGGCATTCACATGGATTTCCAAAAGGAAGGTCAGGTTACATTTCAATGGCTGGATGTTAATTTATGCGGTTGCTTGGCCTCGCATTTTCATTATAACGCAGTCATAAATTGTGTTGAACTCGCACTAAAGTATTCAAAACTAAAAAGTGCTGAATTTTGCTCTTGTCGCAGCAAAATGCTGGCGGTATACTGGACAAAACCTACCTCTGGAAAGTGCCAACTTGTTACATAACTGGGCTACGACTCGATTTCTAGAAAGGAACCACTCGCCCGGCTCTTTCTTGTGTGACAAGAAGAAATAATCTCCATTGTAGCTAGCCACTTACAAGACGTATAACCTGGATTTTGCAAGAAACAGGACAACTGTTAGTCAAAAAGTGAAACTGAACATACTATATATAATCAATAATTATAATGTGCCATCACAAGGAAACACATCTTTACTGACCATTTTCTCGGCAGCTTTACCGTCTCTGTGTTACAGTAATTTGCACTTAAGTTTCTTCATAACTGCCAGGTCTTTTGTTGACTGGAGAAAGTCGATTTTCTGCAAAACGAAACATTAATAATCCTACAATCCTGCCATCGAGTGATACACCACTTACATGGCGCTCAAGACAAGCCAAGATGCAACGCGCGCCCTTACACCCTCATAGTATTCCGCTGATCCTGCAATTAAAAACACGCGGGCGCAAACTGTGACAGCATTGAGCCCCCTCTGGGCCCGAAGCAGAAAAAGAGTCCGAAATATGAACATTTAAATGTGAAACTTTGAGAACACTTTTTCAGACCAGGGTCTGTATAGCTCCATACAAAAATAGCTTAGAGGAGGTTTATTATTTTATGATTCAATCATACGATTAGTCATTAGTAATTATATATAGATATGTATTAATTTTATGAATTTCATTTTTTAATGTTCTAATTTTAATTCGTAAGTTATTAGATTATAGTTACTACATTTTATTATTTTTTTTATTATTGTAATTTAGTCTTTTTATAACGTAACATTGTAAAGCGCTGTGGATAACTAGTAGAATCAGCGCTATAGAAAATAAATTATTTGTTATTATTAAATTATTATTTAATGTAATTTTCTCAGTCGGAACAGCAAAGCACGTGCAATGAACGCAATGAAGCTAAAAGGCAAAATTGTTTGAGTTCTTTATGTTTTGTGGTATTGAATTTAATATAAACTACTTCGTGTTCTTTTCCTTTGACAATGTTCCGAACCTAGGAACTGGATTTTCGGCCATTATACAGCAAAAACAACCAAAATTGCTCGCAAGTGATTGCAAATATTGGCTCTGCTCAAAGGAGGAAGCGGTCTCCCCCAAGCGCCGTATACTACAACTCATCAAAGTGATGACGTCTCTCTTTGTGGGATTTCCGCGGGATTTTCATCGACTTTTCATCTGAAACTGTTTTGGACAGACACGAGTGTTCGGCGATCGGCGCAACTTCAGTTTGAATATTTGGGAAGAACACGTGATCTCATTTTGTGGGATGCCATGGCAAGAATGTTTTACTTAACATTGTCGAGAACTATCTGTGCATTCGGTAAACACACTGAATGATATTTTTACAGATGTGATTGAAAATGGATAATTTTGTTTTTAAGGGCAAAGGTGTTCAATTTCATAGCGTGTAGCTGTAAATTACCGTAAAATTCCGAAAATAAGCCCCTTCGTATATTAGCACCACCGAATATATATATAAGCCCCCACCATTCAAAACGCAAAAAAGTTTCCAATAATAATAGACCAGTTTCGTATTCCCAGTTGTCGCTGATAACAATGACTACAGACTCGTTTTTGCAGTGTTAGCCTCGACTTGATGTTAAATATTCATAAACTCTCATGTAGATATGAGTTATTCACAACTCATATCACAACTGTGTATTGTTGGAGATTCGGATCTCGCTGGTATTTATGTAGATTCAACACCAAGTTGAGGCTAACACTGCAAGAACGAGTCTGTAGTCATTGTAATCAGCAGCAAATGGGAATACGAAACTGGTCTATTGTTTCTGATTACAAACCCTCTGAGGCTTATATTTGGGAATTGTACTCAAATTAAAAAATAAAGCAAAGCAAATTACACACACCATTATGATCAAGCTTTTTTATTTGTAAAAGAACGATTCTGTACGCTGAGCCACTGTTGTCAAGACGTGTCATATTTTATTGTCCTTCTCGCCTTGGATTCCTTCGGTCTATAGACAAAGTATTCACAAGAAAATTCGATCCCACCACACTAAGCCCAAACTTTCTCTGGTACCCCTCACTTTTCACCTGTTACATTTGCGGTGCTAGAATATAGTTTTGTCCTCGAGGCATCAGACCTAACTGAAAATCTCTGCTATACTCCTAGAGGTTCCGGAATATGGCCCACAACAACTTCTTTCTTGTTGGTACCTTCAACTTTTGTCTTCACGGCAATAGCATTTGTCACCGGGACTGAGGTGATTTTCTTGAGCTTGAAGTTGGCATGTTCAGAGGGTTTACGGCTTGTCATGAATTTCTAGTTAACCCTATCTTACACGGGCTTTTGGGGGGTTCCTGGTCACGGGGGGGGGACAGAAAGTGCCCGCGGCCCGTAGCTCAGAAACTATTAAAGGAAACAAAACGAAACTTGGAGGGTATGTACAACTTCTCAATCTAAGCAAATTGAGTTACATGAAGTCACAGTAACGTCATACCGCCGCCATCTTGGATTTGTCAAAATATATTGCGCAGTTTTCAAAATGTCACTAATTGCACAAAAATGAACCCAAAGGATATAAAAAAAATGTTTTTATATGCTCAATCAATGAAAACGCTCATAAGCTGATAAGGACAAATGTCCCTTTTAGTCGTTACATTAGTTAGTGAATAAACCCCCTCTACGCTTTTTGTATAGAGCCCAATATACGAGCCCAAGGCTAAAAAACTGTCTGAAAAGTGAACATTTTCCCAAGGCAGAGGCGAGGGCGAATAAGAAACTTTGAGGACACTTTTCAGACGAGGGCCTAGCGCGAGCGATAAACGCAATGAAACAAAAAGGCAACATTTGTCGAGTTCTTTGTGTTTTGTGGTTTTAAATTATTAACTAGCTTCGTTCTCTTTTCCCTTGTAGATGTTCCCAACCTAGAAGCTGAGTTTTTCGGCCATTATACAGCGAAAACAACCAAAAATAAAACAATTTTAATTGCTTGTCAACGGTTGCAGATATTGGCCCTGCTGTATCGAAAAATATTGGCTCTGCCAGCAAAGGTTCAAAGGTTTATTTTTTTCCACATCATTTTACAAAATATATAGAAACAAAAACAAAAAAGTTCAATATACGTGGTGGGTGCAAAGGTAACAATACCTATAGGGTTAACAGAGGTCCCTTGCACCCAGTGAAAAAGGAAAATATAGTTCGAAACAAATTCAAAGATAGCATTAATGTGTATAATTAGAATAAATATAATGAAATATGTATATATCTAAGGATAGCAATATATAGACGTGCAAGAAATAGACTTTCGAAAAAAATTTTTAAAAAGTAAAAGATATTTTGCTATAGTCATCTAAATCAAATGAAAGCAGATACTTTTTATATGGTATTTTAAAGCTCGCAAGTCATACACTATTCCTAATTTCAAGGGGAAGATCATTCGAAACTTTTGCGGATGGATATTTAACATTAAATTTACCAGAGTTCAATTTTGGTTTTGGTAGAGAAAGACTGCCTTTAGTTTTGGAACGGGTATCATGTTTTTGGTTGATTTGGTGAAAATAATTACTAAATATATCAGGAATCAGATGATTAATTTGTTTTTAGACTAATTCACCCAACTGAAAACGAACAACTTCATATATGTTTAAGAACCCGAGATTTTGAAATAAAGGTTTACTCGGTGTTCTCAGGCCTGCAAATGAAATAGCTCTAGCAGCACGTTTTTGAAGAATATGAATAGGTTTCAGTTTTGATGGGTAATTGCGACCCCAAGTGAGCGAAGAGTAAGAAATATATGAATAAATTAAACAGTAATAAAGACTTTCAAGGCGTTTAGATTAAGATAATGTCTTGTTCTGTAAAGTACCCCAACTGATTTTGATATTTTCCTGGAGATTTCATCGATATGAAAAGTGAGATTGAAAGTGAGATAGTTTCAGAGCTCTGACTTTTCGCCACGTCCGCCATCTTTGAATTCCGCGCGAATGCGTGCATCACGTGATCGATTCTGACTAATAGCATCGCTCGTTTTCACAATGAAAATTATTGTTGTGAATTCATTCTAGTATTGTCCTATGCCAGACTGAACATGTACATGTAAAATCCATACAGAGTGAAGCCTCTTGGATAGTGAAAGAGACATACCTCATTTTATAAGAATTTTATTCCCTGCAGTAACTGTTGTATTCTTTACAAAAGATAAATCTGGAAAATAAAATTAAGAGGGGAATTGCTTGAAAATTTGAGATTACTTGAGCTTTTGTTGTAAGTGCCTCTAGTCTTTTGTGTTCTTTTTTTACTCAGTTCATGCCTTTTATCAAATGGAATCGACATTTGATTTAGGTAAATTCTTATACCTAATTCTTATACCTAATTCTGATTGAGAATACCAAAACAATTTTTACTAAGAGCTACATACCTGTGGTTTTCTTACATTTCCACGATGTCCGAACTTTTGGTCACTCTTCTCAACACTCCGCCCATTGGCGACAAAAGCGAATAATTTACAGCTACACGCTCCAAATTGAGCACCTTTGTCCTTAAAAACAAAATTATCCATTTGCAATCACATCTGTAAAAATATCATTCAGTGCTTACCAATTGAACCGATCTTTCTCTACAATAACAAGTAACACATCCTTGTCAAGATGGCTTCCCACAGAATCAGATCACTCGCTCTTCTTCCGCAAAAATTCAAACTGAAGTTGCGCCAATCGCCAAACACACAATCCTGCAACGAGTGACGTCATCATTTTGATGAGGAGTGGTACACGACGCTTTGGAGAGACCACTGCCTTCTCTGTACTTCCCTTACTGCACAGTGTTCTGGGACGAGAACACAAATGTAAACCCCCTCAATAATTCTCCTTTTATTTTACCGACATACTTACAATTCTGTTTCTAATATCTGAAGTAAAAATCAATAATCTTAATTGCATTACATTTTTGGGTAGGGATAACATTTGCGGGTTGCTGTAGAGCCGCCTACAAATGTTATCTATATCAAATACAACTTTTGACATGTTCTTTGTTATGATTTGGGTATATAATTTGGGTTCTGCATCGAATACGCCGGCATTTCACGAAATATACTTGGGCGTCGGCAACTGGTCTCTTGCATGACGTCATAGGTATCGTGACTTAGGATTTGTTATGTTTAAACGTGTTTATTCTGATACATAACGCCCTCAAAGTGTGACTGTAACCATGATAACACACGTAGGCTGGTTACGTCACAGGTCAAGTGATCCAAGCTCAGTAGAGAGTTTTTTGCCTTAAGAACTGATCTACATATTCCTACAATTTAATATTTTATAAAAACTTCATGTTGTCCAACTCTTTTAAAAATTACGTGAAAAGTGTAAGGTGCTAAAATTTAGAAGAAGCCAGTTCTACATCAGATTTTAGTTGTGTGAGTTGTATCTACCTTATGGAAATCGAGGTGCTGTTTTTTACTTGTCAAAACATATTGAGAATGAATAGACTGTGAAATATTATTTTCTGAGATTTAATGAGTATTGAGTCCTTTGTTCTACGGTCTTGTTCAAAATACAAGATCAACTTCGAGTTGGTTCTCAATTATAAAAGAAGTGAGTAAACGAGTAATAATAAGCTTAAAAAAAGTGGCATTTTCACTCAACCTGTGACTGTGACTTTATTCTCATTATCTCATTTATATTTTCGTGGTTGATTGTTTTAGTTTTTTCTCTGTTTACAACCAAAGCCAAGAAAACGACTTTTTAAATTTCCTTAGCAATCAATCTCCCCACCATTCAAATGTGTTTTTCTTGCGAGTCCCGTTGAAATATCGCATCTCTGAAAAATGCGGACATTTTTGTATCCTCTATCGGAATTTTAAAACAGCTTTTAAACAGAAAACGGCGATTTCATATGTCATGTGACCTGCGACGTTGACAGCTAAAACCTTGTGTGATATTATGTTATGTTGTGCTATGTAAAGATCGTGGACTGATCCACGTTATTCGATGAAGTCGCTCTAAAACAGGTTTTTCCCTATTCTTTAATCAAAACACATTTTAAAAACAAGTTTTAAGAGATAAATCGATAATTTCATAAGACATGTGACCTATGATGTCGTGCGAAGGACCACCAAAAATGTCATTTACTAGGCAGCAAAATGTCATTTACTATTATCCAAAGTGTATACTCAATCATATCTTAACAAAGAACATATCGAAACAACATTGCATTTGTTAGGGATGACATATGTAGGCAGGGATTACATTTGTAGGCGACTCTAGAGCAACCCGCTAACTGTAACCCCTTCCCACAAATTTAATGTCATTCAATTAAGATTATCGATTTTTACTTCAGATATTCGTAACAGAAACTTTAGGGCCAAAGGATCATGTACGTGCAGTATTAGGTCTCTCAGTAAAATACCAGGAGAAATACTGAGGGTAATTGCACTTGTGGCCTGTATGTTGTCTGTCTCAAAACAACACAGATTTGTCGATGTTTGCCACACACTAGCCGACAAGCTAAGATCAAATCGACTTATACTTATACCATTACATAACATAACATAAATTACACAATAACATTGCACAGAAAAGTTTGGGATATCAAACATGTAATAATCTTCTGCGTTTTTAAAATATAATATTAAAAACTAGTATACAGCACTTATAAAACGCTTCTACCAGTAAACATATATTTTCAACGGCAATTTAGATAATGCCGTGTCTTTGTCAGCTTTATCAGGCCAGAAATCATTATTTTTACAAACACATTGGAAGGATTAGGTCATAAAGATATTTACGTGACACGTGCAAAAGTGGTCGACCGCTGTTGAAGGCGGCCCGAAAGCTCTTTTTTTGTTAACTACTAGCACTTTTCCCTAGAATGTTCAAATCTAAGTCCATGGCGTATGGGGATTCAACGGGCAGACTAATGGATAAGGACGTTCTTTAAAATTGTTAAGAGTAGAAAGATCGGATAATTAAAAACAATCAAGAGAACATAAACGCATCTTCGTATTACCGCAAGAACAACGATAAATTTTTAAGAGATCTATTTTAGTAGCTTGCTGAACAACACTCGTACTGCCAAATGCAAGCTCGTGGAGTTTGTTTTGGAGTTGCTTTTTAAGCAAGCTTTAAAAGCGTTTTAATTTTATGGTTGGAAAATGAGCACCGGAGTTCGAAACAAGCTAAAGGATATGTATGGGTAACCAAATAGAAAGCCGTGCAATTTGGATAAGTTAACTCGTGTTTCGTCAAAAGTGAACTTAAATGCATAAAAAAGTTAATTTCTCCAAAATTGCACGATGTTCTAGTCGATTGCTTTTTACAGTGGCCCAGAAGTACAAAACACAAATGAAAAGAAGTAAAGCACAAAACACAATAAATGAAACACAAGACACCTTCGCTGAACACAAAATAAAAATTTAATCACAAAAACATGCACTTAAAGCCAAAACGTGCACTGAAAGACAAAACACGCACTGAAATGTAAAACACACACACAAAGTTCGACACGTACAGAGAGCCAAACATGCACAGAAAAAATTAACCTAGAGACTGGGTACCACTGTAGCTCTGCTGACCAGTTCGACTGCGTACTCGACTACAAATGGCAGCATGGGAGCGGGAACAATCATAAAGTGTAGTCAATGTGTGTCGGATGTCCTAGTCATTAAATTATTGCCATTAATGCGAAAAACCTCTTCTTAAGTCTTCAAAAGATGGAGAAAATTCTAGTTCGAAGTCACAAACTTCTCAGTCACTGACATTTGAGCAATTCAGAAAGCGTGTATTTTCATAACGAAAGCTTGGGCTAGGTAAAGCAGAGTAAACAGGGCATTCCAAGTTAAGTACTGGTCAATGTGGGTGGGCATTTTAAAGTTGTCAAACGAGTGCTCAAGCCCTCAAAAAGCAAAGTTACACTTGTTCAAGTGCCTTCGAATTTACGAAAGTTAGAATTATTAAGAAAGGCAATCGATAAGCACGCTACCTATGATAAAAACTTCGATCGTTATGCAGGATACACATTAACCTACCCCGATGGAGGTGTTAACAATACAAGGACAGCCATCCCAACTTTTCCATTCTTAAGCATGACACAGGAAAGCCTTACAATCGAATTACTTTGTTTCTGGTGGAGAGGGAACTCTTGACTGAAATGAAAGAAAGCGACCACGACTCAGAATCTGACTCTGACATAAGAGGTACCAACTACATCTACATTAAGCAGGCCCACATGTACATCAACATCCACTTCCCCAAGTGTACACGCGGTAAATAAAATGTAAATAAAATGAAATAATGGCGACCACGCGGTTCTTACTCCCGCTCGCTCTGGTGTTTCTAGTCCTCATCCTCAGGCAGAAAGGGACTAGCAGTATTGGATACCAGTACATAAACAGTCAAGGAGTTAAGGAGTTCAGGTTTTGTGCTCCTGTAGACCCGAAAGCAACTGTAGCCCTTGGAAGCGAAACTTTGCATCGCAATATCACACTAGCGAACAAACAGAACAGGCTACAATTACGCTCAAGCACTTCTTTCTTAATTCACATCCTTCTTCTACTTGGAGGTGACATAGAATTAAATCCTGGAGATAAACTTAATCATCCTTGCGGGATATGCTCCGAACCAGCGAGACCTGACCAAGAGGGAAACCAATGCAATCAGTGTTACTGGTAGTTCGATAAGAACACAGGGTGTTGCGAAATGTCATCTGAAATGTACAACATTCTGTCGATCTCTCCGTGTGTGTGGTTGTGCCCACATTGCAATGAACCTAATCAGTCAAATTCATTTCTTCACGATTCCCTTGATTCGCTATACTCAGTGAACTTTTTTGACCCTCTTTCCGCGAACGAGGGTCAAAATTTGCCGCGAAATTTAAACCAAGACCGACACGGGCGTCTTACAAGAAGTAAACAAAGACAACCCAAGCGGAACAACATGAAATGCATCGCAGCGATTACAGATGAACATAAACTTGATATTATATTGGGAAATGAATCCTGGCTAACCTCAGATATCGGAA
>JANRMR010021675.1:0-15182 GCA_025434825.1 Bergia sp. 'catenularis' | reverse complement strand
GCAGGGAGTGGTCCACAACTTGGACTTGGATATTTGATTTTAGAAACTGGTGTCCTAGAAATATTATAATTTAATATTATTTAATAGTAAAATTATAACTTTCTTAAAAACTTCTTTTAAAATTTGGAATGTTTTAGTTACTTTTTATGACTCAAACTATTTCTATCTTTATTTTTTTTAAAAATATTTTACAGTATGTAACTAGAACTAAAGCCTGGTTCACACTTGTGTAAATTAGAATATAAAACACTGGTTTGTACTTAATATGATTGTCTCATGGATGTTCACATTGGAGAAACAAGTCAAATAAAGATAACATTGAAACAACAAGTACAAGAAAATGATAAGGTAAGGTTTCTTTTTCTTTTTCTTGCCTGCACTTGTGCTTATTTCACACAAATACACACTAGGGTTATACTTCTTGTGCTTTTCTTATTTCAAAAGTATGAACCAGGGATCAAGGAACTGGCATGGAAGCACAAACAGAATCAATGGAAATTTTTTATCCTACATCACTACTTATGTCTCACCACTACTTATGTCCCAGAAAGTGTAAATCAGAAAGATAGAAAAGCTGTGAAGCAAAAACAGAAGGACAAACCAATCACAGGGCTTCTGCTTCTGTGTTCTTATTTCACTTCCATTTTGGTTCCACTTGGATGTTCAAGTTGCTTCTGTTGCTATAGTGTAAACCAGGGGGGAGGATACTCCAAAAAAAAAAAAAGTTATGGTGTGGTGCAAAGGGTCCCGGGTATGGAATATTTTTTTGGGTTGACGATTTGGTCGGTATTTCTTGGGGGGGTTGCAAAATTCTGGGCGGTTTAAATCTGTTTGAAATCGAACACAAGGTAAAAATAAAATGTACAGAACGCGACCATAAAATTAAAAGCAAATACCAGGAAAAGTCATTTCTGCAAGTGAAGACAAGAAGGACGCGAAGCCATGGATTGTAAACGTGAATATTATCATGCCCATAAAAAACTTACTTTTTAAAGTCAGCAAGTGTGGTTTTATGCCGGGAAACAGGCGACTGAACCCAGTGGCCTCTGTTGCGAAGTTCACAAACGCGCCAGCACACATGATACCATGAGGATGATAACCAAAAATGTAGTTCTTATTCGGATCCAGTTTCTTGGTCCTGATTAGCTTTGCTGGAAAGTAGTCCCTGAAAAAGTTCCAGCTCTTAAGATTCCTAAATGTTTCCGATCTTCGGCCACCGTGACTTGAAATCCGAAGGTTGAAAACGTACGACCAGACGAGGTAGATGAGAACTACTGGGAAGAATGGTGTCGTCAACAGATAGAGTGCCAGTACTGTACCCAACATGTGTCCTAACAGAAACAACAGCGTCATCACAGAAACCACTGCGAACTGAACTGCCTCATCAAAATACCTCAAGCTGGTTGGAAAAGTGACTGGAAATCTCTGCGAAAGTGACATCGTGACTGCTAACTGATTACAAAAAGGCTGTGCGCAAAACTCCGTGAAGTGATCAAGTCTCGAGAGTCAAAGACCACGAAAAATTATTTCTAAGCATAACTTTACGAAACTGCGTCAGGACGATTTCAACTTTGCTATATGATGAACTTTGGTCACCCACTGACACTGTCATATGAGTACTGTATAGCCTTAGAAATATTGAACTTTGCACGAAAACAAACAAAAACAACCATTGTCGCGTCAAAAGTGCACGTGCAAGGGCCCGGTGGTCCCAGGCGTAAACTTACCTCGATTTCATGTACGTAGAGACACTGCGTACTGGGCGTCTGTAATTAAACCACGATTTCTCGAAAAAAAACCTATTTGGAAAAAAATTGCTTGCAGAGCTTAAAACATTAAAACATAAATAGTTAAATCAATCAGTTCAAATATGGCGGCTGGGGTCGGTCAGGCTGGGAAAGATTCGTTTGTAGCGAACAGTCTGAACCGGATAGGTTAAACAGACGCATAGTAGTGGTTTAAGATGCATTATCATTTGAATAATAACTTTTTTGCTAGCTATAAACCATAATTATCTCAACGCCCGTGGAATAATAGCAATTGCCAAAACAGATTGTCTAGTGTGAAAGCAATCCTCCAGTCTCGGATAAGTTGCTAGATAATATGCGCATGCGCTTACCAAATTTGTGGAGACGTCCGCGCAGGATAATTAGTATATCATTAGGCAGGTCGACCGCAGCCTTCAGCAGCCGCACTTTAACTTACAGAACAAAGAAAGTTGATTGATTGATTGATTGATTGATTGATTAATTAATTAATTAATTGTGCACGCTGTCTTCGGAAAATTTTTAATTTTAGCACTTCATTGTTTTCTCCGACTTCTTTCGAGTCTAAATAGTTGTTGCCGGTCCAGTTTTCATTAAATGGTTTCCATAATCCGTACCTCAAAGCTCATTGGACAATATTACGTCTTCGAGGTGAAACAAAGAGGTGGTATTGTGACACGTCTTATGATATGCACATGTTCACGGGGAAGAAAAGGGGCCTGGCCTTAATATCTTTTCTCCATATGCACAGACGAGCAAGGAACAAGGTACTTACTAACTGGCTGTCACCGCAGACCAGTTAAGTTTTACAACATTTTTTCAGATTTTGCACTACTTTATTTGTACTATTTTTAGCAGGCAATTAATTTTCCGAAAATAGGAGAGACATGCGCATATTTCTCGGTCTTCTTGCCGATATATGAATTCTGTGAATTGGAGTCGGCCACTTATTGCAGAAAAAAGAGAAAGATTTATTAGAAACGGAGTACATGCGATTATAACTTTATTTAAATTATGTTTTTGTGGATAAAAACAGGTTTAGTGTCACGAGACTTCTATTGCATACAAACTATTACGAAGCACTTTTTAAAATATTGAATTCTACCTTTTAATTTTTAATTACACGCTTTTCTTTATAAGAACCATATAATTTTGATTGACGCTCCAATTGTTCTTATTCTTTTATTTGTTGCTTTTAAAATCGGAAAATTTCTGAGCTTTTAATAGTGTTCTTATGAAGTTTGTCCTTTTCTTATGAAGCGTGTTTTCACACAGGATCCTATTTTAAGATACGTCACAGAGGGCGAGAGCGTTCGCATAAGAAGTCGCAACATTTTTTCAAGAAATGACTCACTTGAGTTCCAAAATCTGTAACAACCCATTTGAAGTTGTTTGCAAGAGTTCGTAGTAAAGAAATAAGATGTTTGCAAACAAGCCACTCCAATTGCTATTAAGTATTGAAATAAGGGAAGAAAATACGACAATTTGGGTTAACCTTTCTCTCATTCGGCTGTCGGTACAATACATTAAAATGGTCTTGCAGACACTGTTCAATAGCTTTTGGACTCTTCACATCCTTACTATAAATTTACTTTTTTCTGACATTGTCAAAGTAAAATACAAAAATGTTGCATAACGCAGATGTAAAGGTGTAAAGGATATCAGTGGACCATTTGAAACACTGTTGTTTTATTATTCTGGCATATAATCATTCGGGATAATCATGTCACGCCGCAGATCTGTTGCCTCCCTGTATGATGGAAAAACGTGCGTGGGAACATCTATTCATGTCAGAGTACCACACTCCATTCCGTAGGATGGTTTCTTCTTTGACCAGCAGTATATATATACATGGTATATGGCGAAATACAACACAGCACAGTTTTTATCGACTAGAGCACTTAATGCGTGTCCTGGAAGTGGATATTTGAAGTAGTAACAGTAGTTTTTCGCGGAGCATTATCGGGTTTATGATGGTGATGTAGAAGGCATAAGGAATTCCTGTGAACAAGACGGGAAGAAGTGCCTTTTCCATGTATATGTGGAGAAGTCAAAAATCCTGAATGTTGATGGATGGAGTGATGTTTGTTTAAAACGAATGAATGCCCCTGCACCTGATTATAGTGACGATTCTGGCACATTCTGGTTTAAACTGTATTCAGCACTAATTCAAGCTACCCTCCCTTGAGTCGAAAGGAAATGGGTAACCCATTTGGCATTCCTACCGTCGAGGTCATGTACAAAAGAGAACCAACGAGGGAAAGCAAGTAAGTATTAAAATATAGTTTTATTCACTAGTATTTACGTAAATGCGTTCATAAACAATTGTTTGCAACACCTTTGTCAGAAAGCAATTGTCTGCATGGGTGTATACATAAAAAATTGTTTGCACCAGTAAATTTCTTAGCCCCCGGCTTTCAGAAAAATAATGGTCCGTCCTTTAGCAGCCTGATAAAATGCAAACCTAGAATGCAGACTGGGTATAGAATGAAGACTGAATGGAAATTTGCAAGAAGGTTAAATAAAAATATTCTCACTGTAGATTAAATCCGATAAAAACTGGACTGCAGAAAAATCCACCACTTTGCTTTAACTTGAAATAAGAATATGCTTTATATAAAATGATTCATATATTGATGGTTAGTATTTTTCAAACACAAAATCAATTAGTAATCCATACGAATCATCAACTTCACCGTGCGATTGCAGAATTTGTAAACAACATACCGACCGGCTACACTACAGAAATACACCACATTACCGGTTCGACTTGCAAAAATTTATATAGAGTTCATTGTATAAAATGGTTTATACAGTTACAGCTAACTGTCAACCCTTTCCTTTTCTATTTTGTATGTTTTGCTAAAACTCATTTGATGTTCTTAAAACTTGCATTTACAACAGACATTAAAGTTGAACAGTTATAGACACCTTAACAACCTGGATCGAGAAGCTCTCCCTTGAAGACGTAAATCAGGCTAGAAGAAGCAGCAATGTAGAAAAACTGTGTGTGGTGAATTGCCAAAGTGTCACTGAAAAGATGTAAAGTGAACCCAATCCAGCCAGAGATTTTATGAACCTTTTGCATGCCATGTTACACCAACAGGAAATACACAGTTTATATCAATGACATCAATAGCTACCTGCATGGCAGAATCCAGGTAGAAGGGCTGGAAGTACATTTCAGGTCATGCGCCGAAGCGTATTTTTAAAAAGTGGTATGTCTTCTATCTACCTTTCTTGACAGGCGATTGTGAAAAGACCGTAGACAATCTCTATGACTTCTGCACTGAATTCCTTGTTTCCATGATTTGGTACAAAAGGTTTCAATGCCAAAACCTGATGGAACAGTGCTTCAAGAACTAAAATATTTTTCGCATGACAAGACACCAAACTCGACAGCAGATGGAGGCCAGAGGGCCGTTATGGTTTCAAGCCCAGAATAAATCAAGAAGCAAGTGGGGGAAGGAAAGCTAACACTGACAGACAGTGAATCAGTGGTATGTCATATTTTCCAAAGCTTTTGCTGTTAAGGAGGACCTTGTACGAAACTACTTGATCGTCTGCAGTATCTTGAACTAGAAAACTTGAAATGCAGAGATGACGGAAGAGGAAGAAAGAACTGAACTAAATCCAGTGTGGCATACAGTGATTAAGATCGAGAAAACATGATTAAGAAATGGAAACTGAAGAAGACAACAGTCCCATTTTGAAATTTCTTTCTATTTTTAAACTGACAACACCAGCCGCGAAACCAAAAAAACTGAGAAACTGAAACTGAGATGAGAAGCTCCCAGTAATTTCTGCTTGGTTGGCAAAAACCTAACTTGAGAGACTTGGGAAAAGAGACGAAGAAGAACTTAGAGGAGGACGGCAGTAGTGAAAAAGAAGAGGACGGGGAAGATGAACAGGAGGAGGAGGAAGGCGATGGAGAGGAGAAGGAGAATAAAGATTCTGAGAGGATGATGTCGAAAATATTTCGTTCATAATTACTGTTCGTTTAAATTGCTAAATTATGACATGTAAAAGGACTACTTAGCTCGCGCACGTTTTCGCGCATCACCCCCCTTTTTCAAATAAACTTCAGTCGTAAAGATCCAAACCCTTGCCTCGTGTCATTTGTACTTTACGACAGATGACCCTGTTTTTAACAATGGACATAAAAATTGCGATGTAGTGACCTGTAAGAAACAACATAACATGGACTAATTCCGATGTTATAAATATTGGTATAGTATCCTCGTAAAATCAAATAGCACACTTATTTTTTGCATGCAAAAGTATCCGCCAGAGCTGAAGTAGCAGTGAAATGCTTACCCACCAACAACGAACCTACACCACTAATTTGGCCGCTCACGAGGATACATTTTATCACCATATGCTTACTATTTTAAAGTTTCGACTCGTTAATAATTGGTTATTCAGTGTTTCGTTCAGTTGTTCAGACTTAAACAATTTTTGTTTCAGGAAAATCACAATATTCTACATTGTTTTTGGTTAAGCAATTTTTTATATATCATCTCTCGAAAAATTAAGTTTGCTCTTCTAACCACACGAAACTGTTAAAATGAAATGTCAATAGCAATTTTCTAGGCGGTGATAGCATCAGATGGTCCTTGTGAAGCTAAGAAACAGTCAAATTTTTTTTGTTGCTTTTGACTTTTGCGGATGTTTTTTTCGATAATGAAGTCAGCTGACTTGTGTGGTGGCTGATTTCATCCAGGATCTCCTCAGCTCCAAAATGATTGTAGAATGAAAGAGTACTGATCGTCTGGTGGTAGATGTTATCTTGTTTCAACACAATTTTAAAATTTCGAGCTTCATGTGACCACGTGGGGCAGTTTCTGCGCTTTCTTAGGTCAAGTATCAGTAACCGCTCTTGACTCCTGGAACTTCAAGCTTACGTAGACCGGTCAAGAAGAGGTCGTCATTTACTTATCATTACGATTTGTTATTCAGTTGGGCTAGGCCACGTTTCAGTACAAAATAGACTTGTATTTGTTTCAGATTTGAATATCGTAATTTTACCACCCAATAAATGCAGACAGTATTGTATTCATTTAATACACCTGGGCGACACTTCAGAAGAAAAATAATGACTATTTGAAATAAGCCCCTCCCTCTCTAATAAGCCCATGTC
The DNA here is from genome assembly GCA_025434825.1 of Bergia sp. 'catenularis'. Lineage (NCBI taxonomy): Eukaryota > Metazoa > Cnidaria > Anthozoa > Zoantharia > Parazoanthidae > Bergia > Bergia sp. 'catenularis'. Next base: position 8,276 of record JANRMR010021675.1, on the reverse strand, counting down.
TGGAAGGTCTAAAACTCAATAGCCACCCTCGGGCTAGAAACGGTGAATGATACGACTCTTTATCCTTCAACGGTAGGGAGCCATTACGGCCCATTATGGACTCCTGACCGTCTGACAGACAGGCAGAATAGACAAATAGACCGACTCGAACTATTTGCTTTGCATTTTTTAGATTTTTGTATGATACAGGTAATGATCGGAAGAGTGATCCGAAAAATGATCCGTTACAGTCCCACTTCAAGTTTTATAATTCCATCCATCGTCCGCCGCCAATCCGCCAATGTGTGACCCAGGCCTCGTGCTCGGCTTGACAAGCAGAGAAGGAACTGGGAAACATTCAGTATCGAAAGCTTGCTGGATTTGCAAAAAAGGGGGAAATGTTTCAAAAGTTTGGAACTTGAGCTTATACCGTGTGTTTAAAACATGAGCTTTCTTCCAGGAACGGCAAGTTTGATAAAAGAAATTGATAGTAAGTAATTTGATCTTTTCTGTTCAGTTGGAGCAGAAGTGACAACCTGAATTCTTCTTCACTCTATTTTATACAGACCCATAATTTGGCCATTTCCCACTTACTAAATGACATTTTCGAAACTTTTGAGAAGCTTTAATCGAACTATTTTAATATTATATCTGCTTACAAACGTATTAAATTGCATGCCTTCAGTAATCTGTGAACTAGTTTGAAAGCTTTCGAGACGCTTTTCAAATCGAATGTTAAATTATAAGCTCGAATATTTGTCTTCCCAGAAAAACTACTTGTTCTGCTCAGAGACGGTCGAACCCTGATAGGATATCTAAGAAGTATTGACCAGTTTGGTAAGTGTGTGTATACCGTAATAATAAATATTTGGGACCTGGGCTTCAGGGTCTACTTCAGGGTTTAGAGAGTGATGGTTTATTACTGTGAGAGTTCGAAGGCTTATTAAAAGCTGAAGTATAAAAAAATTATTATCAATTAATTACAGGGTGCACAGCTACTTTGTGGTGGGTTTCAGAGCTGGGGGTGGTGGTGGGGAGGGAGTTTGTCAAAAAGACTTTTTCTCAGTAAAAACTCAATATGTGTGTTCAAATAATTGTTATCTGTTTGACTTTGTAACACCTGTCACTTTCAACACATATGAACAGACAAGTGTCAGTATATAATCCTAATCTAGAAGTAAAAACACCAACAATGAAAAGCTCCTTGCACAACACCATACACAGTTGCACACAGTTGAATATCACTGCACACAGTCAAACATCATCATGCAGAAATTTGGCTGGAAAATTACCGTATGCAGTTGCACATGGTCACACTTATAACCATACATGGTCATACAAGTTGTAATTTTCCATACACAACCACAGACGGTCACACAGATGGCCACACATGGTTGCACAGACAACTGCACATGGTCACACAAAAAACTCAGAATGCCAGAATGGCCTACTTTTGCAGAAGGGAGAGGAGAAAGGAGAGGAGGGCAGAAGGGCCTTCAGTCAGTCAATCAATCAACCAGGCCTGACAGTTCTGGAGAACTTGAAAGTGAAATTGAACTGTACCCGTTGCTCCCCTATTTTGATTGTACTAGTTATGGAAATTCAACACATTCAGTTAGAGTTAATCCATGGGTGCACTGTAATCTTGAAGGCAGTCAATGTATGGTCAATGAGTCAGTCATTGATTTATGCATTACACCATCCAATCATGGTTGACTGTATTATGTTGATCAGAGGATTAATTGATTGATCAGCAATTAGCCAGGGGGTGATGTACTTTTTGTTGGTGTTGTTTGGTATACCAACATGTTTTCTTGTTTTTTGCTTTTTAAAAATGTCTATCACCTGAGATGCTTGTTCAGCAAGATTTACCTAGGGTCTTTCAGGGATGGAAACTACTGCCCACCTGATGGCCAGTGGCCTCCATATTTCACCTTGTGCCAGTAGATTTCATGAAGCACCAGTCTGTAAGTTTTTTAGAAAAAAGACACAAAATTATTTGAATGTGCAGGATATTGGCACTCACCAAGTGTTGTTGTCTTATGATGTGAACTTCACTTTGAACTAGAAATGTAACTTTTGCAATATTTAAAGGCATTCATTTTCTTTATGATTCTCATCAATTTTGTGTGATAATGGTGTAAAACACGACCAATTGATATACATCGTAGATTCATTATTTACTAGAGACAGGTTCATCACAGGACAAGGAGAGCTTCTTTATACATAGTCAATAAGCCTTTGGCACATTTGAAATACATATCGTAAGTTAACAAACACAATTTGGATAATAGTAAAAAAAAATCTATAATTTGCCAGTGAAACTTGTGTCAGCCAGTGGATTCCTTGTGCTACTGTCCCAGCTGGCAGGTGCTCAAAAAAGTTAGTTTCCACCCCTGAACCTTGTTTACATTTCTGATGCCGTGTGAAAAAAGTAGTTTTCCAATACTGGAATGTTGTTGGAATTACATTAGGATACCATTGGTAATTATTTGACGTGGAAATCCAATAATTTTCCACAATGATTAATTTTTCCAGTGATGCACCAATGGTAATTTGTCATAGACTTGGTGGTTATTTATTGTTTACCAATGCTGGACTTCTAGTTTCAATATTTAATAATGACATCCCAACATGGAATCTGTATTTTTAAAAATTTATTACAAACTAATTTATTACAATCATTTTTATGATTTTGTTTTTATTACTGATGCAGCCAATTTGGTTCTTCAAGACACTATTGAGAGGATTCATGTTGGTAAAGAGTATGGAGATATTCCCAGAGGGATATTTGTTATACGAGGAGAAAATGTTGTTCTTCTTGGAGAAATAGTATGTTACTACATGTATACATGTCATGTATATTTGAAAATGTGTTTTTTTAATGACAAATTAATTATTTTCTTCTACATGTACTGTATCATCTTATAGATTTAGTCAAATGCCAGGGTGTTGAATGGTCTTTCAAATTTTGAAATGGTCATTTGTGTAAAATATCAGAGGGATGCTTGTCTGCTCTTTTTTATGTCTTTTTTGTTCAGTTACTCAAACTCACAATTTTAAAACACTGTGCTTGCATGCGCTGATTCAGTTTTCACAAATACCATTTAAAACCCCTACTAGATTATACCAATACAATATCAGATACTAAAATCCCCAAATAACTCTTTAGGAGGTCAGGGATGGAAACTAACACTGGCCCAACAGCCAGTGGCCACGAAATTTGATCTTGGGCTGGTAGATTTCATGGAGCACCAGCCTGTCTGGCCTGTACATTTTGCAGAAAAAATACTTAGTTAAGTCTTAGGATTTAATGGAGCCAAAACCAATTGTAGCATTTCAGGTATCCTACTGATGATCAGTTACTGATTTGCCTAAAGTTCATTTCAGCAACATTATAGTTGTCTGTACAGTTTTAATTTATACTTGTGCAGGATACTTGTGAATTCATATTGTAAACAAACATAACTGTAATGTACTGTAACTTGTCAAGTGTTTTTTTTGTTTTTTTTGTTTTTTTTTTACAATGTGAACTTTACTTTGGATTATAAATGAAACTTTTGCAATCTTTTAAAGCCATTTGTATTCTTTATGATTCTTATCATTTTTAAGTGATGAAGGGCATACAACGTGATCGATGGATATACATTGTAGATGCATTACTTAGAGAGATGTTCATTACAGGACAAGAAGAGCTTCACCTTTTAAAAGACTAGTTAAACCTTTGGCAAATTTAAAATGCATATCTTAAGTTAACAAACACAAATTACAATGTAATAAAAAATAATTTATTATGGGCCGGTGAAATATTTTTCAGGTCATTGGGTTCCTTTTAACTGGCACGGCTGGCTGGTGGTGAATAAAGTTAGTTTCCACACCCCTGGGAGGTCTTTATATTATTTTTATTTTTATTAATAAAATTAATTGTGACCTGAATCTTGAGTCATTCTCTTAGATGTACATGTAATGCAAATGTGCCAGAAACAAAATGGCTGTGTTTTACACAATGTAAACTTGATGGAAGCATGGTCAAATGGGGTGCACTCAAACTTGCATACTTCTGTATATTGGAAAGGTGACATAAACATTCACCTTCACATTTCTGCCAGATTTATAACCAAAAATGAAAACATGCCTTTTGGTCCTGCGTTAGGGAAACTATTGAATCTTTAAGAATGAATGACAAGTATCAAATCTGGCACCAGTAAGTAAAGAATGATATGGAAGGATTAAAAGGTGTATATTAAACAGCTTGAGCCTCCAGGCAGAGCTCGTCTTTATAAAACTTTGTATTTATTAATAAGTACCTACCCCAGTGACATGACCTCTGATATACAGCACATGTAATGGCAAAACCAAGGATGGTGGAGGAGTGTGAAAGAAGTGGGAGAAAATGCCTGTTTTATTATTATTTATATTTATTTTGACAGTGCAGTGCAAGTGCAGTGCAAGTCTGTTTTTTTCATTCCAGGTCAAAACTCCTGAACTCTTTATATACATGAACATCAAATCTGTAGTGTCTTTGTGCCAATTTGCAGAGTAAAAAAATCTCTTTATTATATTTTTGCTCATGTCTTACTCCTTACAAAAGTATTTTGTACATGTATGCTTTACAGTAGATCCATTTAACTTAATTATACTGTAATTTTCTCTTTTAAAAAAACGTTTCTGTAGTATCTAAAGTTATAACTTTGATTTAAAATGTGCTTTGTTTTGTTTTAGGACCAAGAGAGTGAGAAGTCCTCACCACTTAAGGAGGTTTCTGTTGAAGAAATCCTTGAGGCCCAGAGAGCAGAGGCACTGGCAAAAGAAAAGGAGGAGAAAGTTAAAATGCAAGCGAAATTACAAAAGGGTCTCCCTGTGTCATTATCAGATGCATATGTTGCTACAGATGATAAATTTTCATAACACACTCTGCACCAAACTTAATCCAAATGCACTGTCAAAGCAATTTGGACCATCCAGCAACATTTTGTAAAAATAATAATGGTATTTATATCAGTGACAACTAAAGTGTTAGTATGACAAAGTACAATGTCAAAGAAAATTAAAAGAATATTATATTGCAAACTTCATTGTTGTCTTCAAATTAGATTGTAAAGTGCCTATGCACATGTTCATTACTCTTAGATTAGATTATTATTACTATAAGTTTTATTTTTATTATTATTATTATTATTATTAATAATAGTAACAATAATAATAATAATAACAATAATAATAACAATAATCATAATAATGATATATTTATTTTAAAAGCAAAAGTTGAACCAACCTGAGCTAAACAGCTGGATGTTTTATTTAATACAGAGATATTTTAAATTCCTGAATGTGGAAAAGGCACTGTCAGTAATTATTTTCTGGCAGTTTCACATTATATAGTGTGTATTTTATCTTTCTCTTATTTTTAAGGAGCTTCATTTCTCTTCTTTTTTATCCTTAAGTAAGACAGTTTAACAGCTTAACAACATCTATCTTCTCCTTACATTGTCAGTATGAAAATTTACAAGAATAAAAGTATTGACCAGAAACAGCCAGTTTTTGGAGATGAATTGTTCTACATGTGTCTGTTAAATTCTCTGGCACTAGCTCGATTAAAAACACTACCTCTTTGAGAAGGATTAATGAACAATATTACGAGTAGTATTTGATGAAAGTGACAGTAACACCAGGAGTGTAAAGCATGACTTTTCCAGCAGAAAGAAAAATAGAACACTTGTCTTCGAGTGTAGTCCTGCCAGAAGCAGGATATGAAAGCAAAATATATAAATGTTTTGGGTTTTGCTTTTTAAAAATACATCCAGGAAATTTTCAAATACATGTACAGTACTTTGTTACGAAAATGGCGATACAGTTGAACCCCGATTAAAAAAGTCCCTGGTATAACGAGGTAATTCTCTTGATCCCGGCAAAATTTAAGAAATTTGCATGACTTGGTACGCCCCAAAAAAGGCAGGCATAACAAACCAAATTTTACCCCGATATAACGAACAACAACCACTATGATAAACACAAACATTTCATGTTCTGTCAGCTCGTTAACACAAGTTTCTTTATATCGGGGTTTCACCGTAACTTGGTGTTTTGGACTGATGAATTGCTTCAAAAAATTTTCAAGTGACACCTTTTCATCATTGTTTTCAACACACTAAACGTGTTTGTAATCAGTTGCTTAGAAAGTAAAAGCAACATAAAGAAAATTATTTACAGTAGTTTTAATATTGTGTTAATTTCCGTGAAGTACTTTTAACTGGAATCCTACGGAGTCAGTCTACAGGAAAATAGAACAAATGTTTCCCTTTAATGAATGCTCCCTCCTGAAAACGGAAAATTCAACAGTGTTTTAACATATTTTATTGTTTTAATTTTTAAAATATCCAACTTGCAGCTTTCAAAACACTAAAAAACTCGGATTTTTACAATTATCAATAATAATAAAAGTACGCTATTTTTAAACTACATATTAATCTAAAAAAGGCAGTGTAACAATTAACTAAAAATTGTACAGAAGTTAAGAATTACAAAATGATGCATTAAAGGAATTTTTGGATTTGTTTGTTTGTCTCTCGGTTGTACGTCTCAACTGGTAAAAGCTTGGTATTTACAGTTGGCATGTCGGTGGCAGGAGATTGTAGTTGGCCGGATGATTTATTTCCCAAACATCTTTCGATACACAATGACCATGAAAGATAAGAGCATAAATAGTGTAGTAACTTTATTTCTCAAATTATTAATAGTTTTAATTTGTCGCGTGAAAACTTTGCTTCCTTTTCAAATCTTTATAAGGCCTTAAGGTTTCTAATTTTAGCGACTATTGAGTCTCGCGATTCGTTCAGAGCAATATGTAGTGACTGTTAATTTTAGTGGTTTTACAAAAAAAATTAGCCATATCTTGTAAAACAGGAGGCAGATGATCATTTAAACGATATTGAACTTAATGAATGACATGGTGCATGGTACCCCGCAAAATGTAACATCCGGACTCAAAATATAACAAAACTTGACACAAAATTTAACATCAACGCAAAATGTAACAACTTTTTTTTAACAACTTTTTGTAACAACTTTTTTTAACAACTTTTTTTAAAAATGATGTTACCAATACTAGTTCCGATCCCAGGGTAGTCAGTGAGTTTCATTTAGCAAAGGAAATGTTGAAAGCTCAAACCGGCCGTAAAAAAGATGTCGATCTGGTTCAACACACCGTACATAGACGTATGTACGTATGTATAAAAGATGTCGATCTGGCTCAACACAAAGTACACACATGTATGTACGTATGTATAAAAGATGTCGATCTGGCTGAACACAAAGTACATACATGTATGTACGTATGTATAAAAGATGTCGATCTGGCTGAACACAAAGTACACACATGTATGTACGTATGTATAAAAGATGTCGATCTGGCTGAACACAAAGTACACACATGTATGTACGTACGTATAAAAGTGCAATAAATCAACCAGTTTAAATAAACATCAAATATGTCTCTTCGTCCATACATCAGGGCAAATTATGAAAACCATTCAATAAAGTGATATTTGTTTAAACTGGTTGGTGGTTTTGTGATTTTATTAAAATTTTTGAGGAGTCATCGAACACGTGTCTAGTATTAATGTTTATTTGCATATCAAATTTCTTCTCAAAAGCGTACTGAATATCCTAATGTTTAAACCTTGGACTCAGAACTAAATGTTAGCTCGAGGAGTTGGTCTATTCGATCCCAATGGAATTTGGTATAGAGAAATCGCTTCCATGGCAACCAGATATAAAACAATAATTCATTTTTTTTCCTTTTTACGGGATGGCAAATAATGTGTGTGGCACCGTGAATCCGACCATTTGTCGAGAATGTTGGTTGTTGCAAACCAAAAGAAGAGTGAAGAAATAAAATTTGGGAAGCACTCCGGTTTTTAAGGGATTTATTTTACATTGACAGAAGTATTTTTACAACCCCAAACATTCATAAAAGACTTGCGTAATAATACTTAGCAGATACTAAAAGTTTGCTTGAATGGGATGAAAATATTCGGAGAAAAACCGAGGGGGATAGGTCAGTTGCAGAGTTAGCAAGGGTTAGCTCGTTGCACGATAACTTTTGTATTTGAACATCTTTGAAAACTGCTGTAAGCATTCGACATTTTGGTGTCCAATCTGTCATATTGGTTTATTGGCTACCTTCAGATTAGAACTAGTATCGATCTAAACATGATTTTAATATAACCAGGAACAGCGACGTCCATTATTATAAAGCTCGTGGTAGAGATGAACTACGCCCCCCCCCCCCCCCCCCC
>JANRMR010021564.1:0-15185 GCA_025434825.1 Bergia sp. 'catenularis' | reverse complement strand
CACCCAACCACCCATCCATCCATCCATCCATTCATCCAATCCATCCATCCACCCACCCACCCATCCATTCATCCATCCATCCATCCATCCGACAATCCATCCATCCATTCAACAGTTCATCCATCCATCTAACTATCCATTCGTCATTTCATTTCATTTTATTGGTTCTGTTGTTGGAACATCTTAGTCAAGTCGGGTCAGATTCATCGAGAAGTAAAGGGGAAAAGATTGTGTGTTTGAGAAGTTTGTCTTGCTTTATATGCTGTATTATAGTTTGCACCAGTATTTGTGCCGAAAAGTGTTTGTCATTTCTACAACTTTGACGTTAACCACGAACACCCGACCCACAGGGCAGGGGACACCTACCGGCAGTGACAGTCCATCCGGTACTCCAGAACTGACACGACACAGCCAAGTCAACTCACTGGATAGGGTAAGAGCCATCAAATCTTTTCTACTTAAGGCAACAAAAAGTTGTGTTTTGTCTCGCTTGCATGGTACGAAAAATAAAATAAATACCTGGCTTATTATGTGTTCTTGTTAGCTAAGATTTTTTGTCTTTCAAGTGGAAGTACATTAATGTATTCACTGTAATTCGCCACCTTTGGTAATTTTCTGTTGCGAAAAGTGTCCTTTCTGGTACTTACTGCCTAACTAGACCTATAAGAAGGCCATATGGTATTGATATTACTACCAAAGGACTCTTTGGAATTCATTTCAATCAATGATCTTTTTAAGCAATTTTCTTATAGGGATACCTCAGGAAAAGCAATTCTTCGAAAGACTTGGAAGATCAAGGTAGCAAGTCTTAATTGATTTTTCCCAGGTTTGCAACGTTCTACTTAGCGCCTTAAAACCAGGCGGGCCACCTAGCTAGACTTGCCACCTGGATTAGAAAAACGACCTTATAACTTGGATTGTGTGACAGATGTTTCATGATCTGACTCGGGAAGAAGCTGCAGCATGCTTGGACTGCTTTTGTAATCTCCATGTATTTTATCACCTTCGTGACCCAATTTGCTGCATTTTAGGATTTTCCTTTGCATCAGTATGAGAGAACTAGTTGCGATGCAAAAAGAACGTCTGTCATCATTTCTTCTTTCAGGTACGGCATTTTGAATGTATCCCAGAGTACAGCGGGGTGCTTATAACTCGTTCCCCATCCGTGTCACGTGACACAATACGTTACGGTACCACACGGATACCGTGTCAATTTGTTAGCACCAACCCCCTGGTCTTCATGCACAAAATCTTTGGGAGAATGCTGGACTTTGCAAACCAAAGTTAGTTTGAAAGCCTTTCTTCCCCTAAACTTGTAAAGATGGTAGACGCTTGTCGTATTTGAAAGCTCTTCGTTCCCCAAACTTGTAAATGTGATTGGAACTTGTCTCATTTTGTATGTTTTGTTTATCATAGATTAAGTCATAGTTAACCTGGTCTTTGTTTCTTTTCAGCTCCTAAACTTAGCCGCACGTTTGGCAGCTCTCCTACATTAAACATCCCCACAGCCGACGTAGAACCAATCATTCGTTCGGATTTGTTAACTGCAGCTAATTCGTCCAAATACGAGGTAAGAATTTTGCAAGTACACAGAAGAATCAGTCGAAAACCAAAGGTACTTTCTAACGAAACATGAAGTGTGCTTAGAAATTGGTGAAGATTACTCATCCAGTAGTGGTTATATAGTGAAAAAAAGTAAATCTATTTCTGGAATATTTTTTTGTGTTCAGCACACAACGATTCGCGCAACAACGCTGGGCTTGATCACTGGCCGAAATGCATCTTGGGACGTGACGACACGTCCCGGGAGTGTGATAGACGGAACCAAAAACCCCCCCCCCCCCCCCCTTCCTGTTTAAAGAGGGCTGCTCGACTCTCAGTAATAGATTTACTTTTTTTCACTATGAAGTGTGCTTCTATAGCGCTTATATCAATAAAAAGTTCAAAGCTTTAAACGCTTGGCAAGTAGACCTTATGTACGATGAGGTCAGTGGTACTGATGCCCGAAATCGATTCTGGTCTCAGTAGTCAAGGATTTATTCAAGAAGGCGGAAAGTTACCTCCTGAAAAGGAGCATTTGAATATCCAGTTGGAATGCTATCTCAACAGGGCTTTTAGAACTTCGCTATCTGCAATATTCGGTATCTCCTGTTTGTGAGCTTTATCGCATAATGCATAATGCAGATGTCTGTGAATTTAAGAAACGTTTCCGTGATATTTTGTCCATCCTGTGTTGTTGCTGTGTAGTAAATCCGCTTACTGAGTTTTTAAATCTCGTTCATCAGACAATTGACCAGGTATTTTCTGGCATTAACAGACTTCACAACGTGATATTTTAAAAGAGTTGTTGGCCCCATCGGGCCACCACTTTTCAAAAGTTACTGGTCCGTACTGGCCCGAAGGGGTAAAAAATGCCTTGAGGCCATCGGGCCAGCGTTAATGTCCAGCCCTGACTTTTAAAGGTCTATTGCAGAAGTATCTATCTTCAAAAGAATATAAAAATTGAAATCAACGCAACGTTTCCGGTGAAAATTAGAATACATTTCTACTTACGAAGCGTGTTGCAAGTTTCATCGCGTTAATCCTTGTTTAAAGGTGTTATAAACAATAGCTAGACACCGGCTAAAATTTAGACCCCGTTTAAACAATTAGTCCATAGATTTTAGCCGTTCTTTACCTTGCAGGAAAAGCTAAGGAAATGTCAAGCGGAAAACGAAGATTTGGAGCAAAGATGTAAGCGTCTGATGCAGTCGATAGCTACTGCTGCCGAGGTAAATTTTAAAATATACACACATATACACTTCAGCACTCACTTCTGTAATCCGTTTCAATCGTCCTTGAAATTAAGCCATCCACACCATATCTGCAACGTTTAAGATACAATTGTGCTTGAAGATTTTGTAGCAGAAGTTATTTTTGTATTTCAACGACTTGTCGAGCAGTTGAAAGTTTGCACATTCATACCGTGAAACAGCCATTTTACGTTTGCGTTGACATCCAATCTCTTTGATTCTGATCAGGCGCACGAGGTGGAGGTATCCCGCTTACAGCATGAGATTGACGTGCTACAGGAACAGAAGGAGATCGCTCTCAAGCTGGTAGGTCTTCTTGTTAAGTTACTCCATGCTCTAAACTCCCGAAGTTACTCTTGTCCTTGTCACTTTGGGTCAATCCTAATCTGGGTCAATCCTGGTTTCTGGGCAGCTGCCCACCTACCTCTCCCTTAAGTTAGCTTTAGGTTTAGGGGAGGGGTAGGTGGGTCATTTCCCAGAAACCGGAATTGTGATCCCTCAATCTCTACTAACTTTCTATTGAACAAAGAATTTTCTTTAAAATTTTCTTCATCACTTATAACACTCTTCATCGAGATGCTTCTTAATGCATCTCTGGGCCTGGTTGTTTGAAAGGTGGTAAACTTTAACCCTGGGTTAGGCCAAATCTCAAAGATCAATTTCTTCGTCAAGGAATACAATAAGTTTCCATTTCTTTTAAAATAATGTTCAGGCTATCGTTTGAAAATCCAATTGCTAAACCCAAAATGGCTGCTCAAATCAGTCTGTAAGGTAGTAAACACATATGGATTAAATGTTTAACCCTGGGTTTGCGCTAGTCTGCTTTCCAACAACTGTGCTCTAATCTCCCTGAATACTGCAGTCGCAGTAGAAATATTTGCTCATCTAATCAGAAGCTTCTTACAAACCCTCCTATAACTGGAAGACCTATGATGCTGCTACGTTCTTGTGGAACTCCATTTCTTACGATATTTATAACTCTATAACAACTGGTTTTTTCAAGCGGAAAATAGAAACTCGACTCTTATGTGTAGCTTTCAGTAATCAAGTAAATGATTTGTTGCTATTCGTTGCATTGTTTTGCTTTCCCTAACATTTTTTACTTTACATTTGACTATTTTCGAGTAATTGTGTTTTAGTTTTAGTTATACTAATTTATCAGCTCTGGATGTAAAACGATGTTGAATTTTTAGGAAACAGGGGGAAACAGGGGGAAACAGGGCTACTACATTGAAGTGTATTTTTTTGTTTCAGTTTCACACCAACTGGAAGAGCTTTTAACAGTGTTTTGTAATTCATAAACTTTCAAAAGCAGAATCAGATTGTTTTAAGAGCTAATTTGAGACGAATTGCAGTCACATTTAACGAGACTCAAGGTCTTCCCAGTGCCACTTAGGCGAACGTGTTGAAAAGCGCCCCCATTCTAATCACTCTGATGAAAAATGCGGTCCCATTTTAGTCACTTCACTCCCAAAAATGCGACCCCATCCAGCGGCACACCCTTATTAGCGCAACTTTAGGGAGTACCCCTCCCCTCTCCCCCCTCCGGGAACTGGCTCAACACAAAAGAAAGCCCTGTAGTTTAAATATAAAAGTAGTATGTTTGTAGTTGTTCTTTTTACTTGAAGCGCTTAGAAGTTGAGACTTTGAAAGTAGACTTGGTGTTAATTTTACAAGTCTGAGGAAAAGAAGCTGTTACCGGCAGTTAAAACAAAACAGTTACATGACCGCAGTTTCCTTTCAACAGCTGAGTAACGTGGTGGCCGTAGATGTTGTTAACTTATAAAATAATATAACACCTTTTGTATGATTGTTTCTGAGCTATGATGATCAGTCGCTGTGTTAGTGGGGTTTTTTTTGGTATTTTTTTCTTCTTTTTTTTTAGAAACGATTTGTTTTCTTCTGTATACAATTCAAAATTGCCACCTCGGGTTGAGGTATAACTTTTTCTTTTCAGTGTGAGGCTACTTACGTAAATAAGATGGCGATGTTACGTCAGGAAACAGACGCCAGCATACACGAGGTAATAAACTTTATCTTCTCCAGGTGATCGGACATTTATCACATGCTTGGAACTACCCAATCAGCACGCGCTCTTAGGTCTGCCCAAAAGGTACCATCCCCGAATGCGCTGCGAGATTAGTAACGATCGCTGTCGTTTTTCATTTTGCTAAAGAAACGAATTCCGTAAATAGAAATCAGTGTTAAACAGACAATTTCTGGCAATTCTATTCGACAAAGAAGTTGTTTTTTAGCCCATCTACAACTTTAGCTGATAAATGTATTCAAAGATAATGGGTTTTGATAGTAGTTAGAACTATCTTAAAATGGCGGCCATTTTGAGACCAGTTTGTGCGCACGCGGTTTTCTGGGATGGTGCCATATGATCAATTCAGTCAGGCGTTCCTAGCACGCAAGAGCCGATCATCTGGCTCTGCCTTGTATTGGATGGCTTACGCAAGGTAATTAAACATTATCTTCGATTCCTTGTATTGGATGGGTTACGCGAGGTAAAAACTTCATCTTATCTTCGTTATGTTGGGTGGGTTATGCCAAAATATTACCTCCCTTGCAAAGATTTTTATCCCAAGAAACAGGCGTAGCTCAGTTGGTTAGTGCGCGGCCTTCGGAGCTAGAGGGTCCCCAGTTCGATTCTCGGACTCCAACGTCTGTTTCGACTTTCCTCTGATCAGTGTAGCCGTAGCTTTAAATACCCGTAAAACGGAGCACTGACAGAGGGAGGGGGGTAAAGTGCGCACCGAGGGCCACAAGTTTATCAGTTACCACAATTACTGTCACGTGTTACCCTCGTTAAAGAAAGTCGCTTTACTTTTACCTTTTACCTTTACCTTTAGATTAGAATTAGAATAACTTGTCAAACTCACCAACCGACACCAGTGAACTTGGCAAAGAGAGTTATCTTTGAATTGAGTATATTTACTTTCTTGAATAGTTTATTTATCCAGCTTTTCCAGGACGTAATATAAATCCTGCAAGCTGGATGCTTAGTTAGCGTACAATTTAAACTACAGCATATTGGATGTTGTTTTCTGGCTGAACAACATATGGATCGATTTGTGAACCCGTTACCATAACCGTAATTATTTTCGTCTGTTGTGAATGTAAACGCAACTTCAACACGACACACTGAAACACCAGATTTATCACACAGTTCTAGTGATGAACTTATTGGCATTTAATCTTTGCAGGCAAATGAACGTGTGAAGCAAGCAGAACTGGATCGGACTGAGGTTCTTAGATTGCAGAACACTTACAGACTAACCTGGGTACCGGATGAAGTACGTCACTCCAATTCATACTGGGAGACCCAGGGGCGGTCGCTCGGGGCGGCGGGAGGCCGATTGTGTTAATGCTGTGTTTTCTTTCAGTCTGGAATTTTAAAATTAGTCAGAGAAAAGTCAGGGAAATTTCTGGGAATTTTGAAATTGAAGATCCGTGGCAACCCTGAAAGGTGATTTTAGGGGGCAAAATATTAAACACATGCACCTGTTATTGTTCTTTGCCATGTTATGTAATACATGTAATTTTTTCCTGCAGTTGGTTGCAATCTGTTCGAACAACAAATGTCGAGCGCCATTCACACAGGTTGGTACCAATTGAAAAGTAGGAACATCTATTCATTAAAGTGCAATGCAGATTTTTAACAGATAAAAAGTAGAATGAATTGTGGAAAAGGACGTTAAAAACCTGTTCACCTTGGAGACGCAAACACAGACACAAATGCAGACGTAAGCGCAAGGATAATCACACTAGGGACGCAAGTGAAGCAAGCGACGCAAGCAAAGAGGTTGTGCATGCTTGCTTTTTCTGTTTTGCAAAGTGGCTTGCGTCAGCGTCTGCATGTACTTGCTTCAGCTCAATTCACTCTAGAAAATTCGTGAAGCAAGCGGAAACGATAGCACCAGACATACGCATGAAAAGGGACAATTTCCTTTTTCCCGCGTCTGCGTCACTTGTTTTTTGTTGCTCTTGCGTCTGCGTCTTGAGCAGCTGGGTTAGTCACTCTACGATCTATTGATGGACGTAAAAGAACCAGCGCACTTTTACGAAGAGTTTGGTAATCCCGGTGTTGTGGTCTGTCACCTATATTACAGCTTATTCCAACTGGCTGTAGACTGTGCTCCCTTGTTATTTCACAAGCTAATAGTTTCAGTCATTTGACACTGGAATTTTCATGCCTCAAGGGCCTTCTTTGTTAGTGTGCGCCCCCCTTTTCAACATGTCTGAATCCGCCACTGATGTGTGTTAAATTTTGACATGACAATTTAGTTATAGTTCTTGGTTTGCAGTCTGGGTACCAGTTTAGGTCCACTGATGATACAGAACCTTGTGCAACTTTCGGTTGTTCAATCCAGTGGATAGCACTGTCCCTGTCAGTTAGTGGATAAAACACCGTAGATTGTAAACACTCAACCATTGGATAAGAAGCTACCCATCAGAAAACACTATCCTCCCTTTGAAGAAACATGCCCCGAAACGCAAGGCTTTGTACCATCAATGGACGCTTTTTTTTTTTATCACAGTCTTTGATTGACAGTTCTCAAACTAAAATACGGACTTATCGTCAGAGATGGACTCGTGAAAACGGGACCACACGAATTTGGGTGGAAAACCAGCCAGAATCTGGCTATTCGCTTACCCGACAAATCAGTTGCAAAGAATCAAACGAGTTACTCGTCAAAATTTGTGTCCTTTCCGTTTTCCCTTAAAACACGGCTACGTCTCCGACATTGTTTTCTGAAAACCAACTTTTTCTTTTTCTTTTTTCTTTAGTTTACCACTCATTTCTTTTTATTGTTTTTGTATGAAGGAGTGCAAATAACAGAGCGAACTGCGGACCCTGGACAATTTGCGGTCTGTCTACGTTTACGTTCTTTACAAAAGCCAAAATACCGTGTAGGACTTTATTTTCGCGGAAGTTTATTTTTGCGAGTTTTGCGAGTTTTTGGGCCATTCGCAAAAAAAGTTCCTGCAAAAAAATTTGCGCAAAAATAAACTCCATAAAAACAAAACCCCAATTTTCGACTCATTAATGCTGAACCACAGCCTCTCTCTAGATTTTAGTTACTTACTATAGGAGCTCGAAGGGAAGTACAAAACAAGTGGGAACCCTAATTGTCCTGCACAGAGCAAAACTCGACGGTTTTACACACACGAAGTGCGGTAATTAGCGTTTCGTCCCTACAAAAGTTAACAAATCTTTAAAATTTGTCCATTTTCTCTGATTTCCTGTGATATAGTTTTCCATCAAATCACAAAAGAAGTTCCGTCAGAGAATTTAGGTCATTCCAAATCGCAAGAATTTGTTCCCGCGAGACACCACTTGCCCAATCGCAAAAAAAGAAAAAAATTCCCGCAAATTTATGTCCTACACGGTAGGTAATTTTCATGTCGTTCTTGAACTCGATGGTGACCGGCCTGTCAGCTTCGTACATGTTTATGAGCAGTACACCTTTTGTTGCGCTCCTTGCCCGTGGACGTATCTGTAATGGTTGCCTAAACGCAAGTGCGTAGCAAAGTACCCGGAACCCTCCCCCCCCGCGCCCAGTTCCAACCTGAAGAAACGATAGGTAATTTCTAAATCAGATCCCCGACAACTGAACAATCGTATTTCTTATTGATTCTCCCCTTCCGACAGTTCCTGGTTACACACCTGAAACGGTTCAATCTCGGTTTCTGGGCAACCTACCCACTTACCCCTCCCTTAGGTTAGGGTTAGAGTCAAGGTTGGGGTTAGGTTTAGGGGAGGGGTAGGTGGCTCATTTCTTAGAAACCTGATCCCATAAAACTCCCTACTAAGGGAGTTGTCCGTAAGAAAGGAACTGTCCGTCTGAATGAGTTGTTTATCTTCCAGTGTGTAAACAGTCGGTGAGCTGCTTATTGAATTAAGGTGATGTTACACGGGAAGACGATTAAAAATTAAAAATTGAGATTGTGTAACACGGCACGTGGTTACGATTTCGAGTGCTATTTCACTGCGGCAACACATTGTAAATTTTGATTGGTGTTCAAAACACAACATTGTTGTCGAAAGCTGGAGCTGATAGCGTGTAAAGGTGATGTTACACGTTACGATTTTTAGCGCAAAACTAAAACTCGTACTGTATAACATCACCTTTAGGAACAAGTTCTCATCGTTGTTTCGTGGTATATTTATTCTACAGACGAGACGTCGCCATCACTGCCGGTGTTGTGGTCGTGTGTTCTGTCACATATGTACAGATCAGAATGTCCCGTGAGTTATCTTGTTTTTATTGCCGTCCTTCACCGTTTCAACTTTTCCTTTTGGGAATCCGTGTGTTCTGTCACATAAGTACAGATCAATTCGTTGTAAAAGTTATCTTACGTTTTATTACCGTCCTTCACTGAGTCCACTTGTCCGTTGGGGAGTTCGTGTGTCCTATCACATATGTACAGATCAGAACGTCCCGTAAGTTATCTGTCCTTCACCGTGTCCACTTATCAATGGGAATTCGTGCTGCAACTACAGTGGGTCCGAGTTTAAGCTTTCGGTAGCCGCTTGTTCCCGAATTGGAATGTATTATAATTTGTCGTCTGGAGCAAGCAATACATTATGTGTATTCCAAGAATATTAAAAAAAAAGGAATAGTGCTCAAACCAGCACTTTCATCAACTAATCTAGCTACTATAATTATTTTAGAAAAGTCTATAAATATTCTATATTATTAGCCTGAAATTGAGTAAGAATCCATTTTTTAAAAAGTCCTTATTCGACTTTAAACCAAAGTAATAGTTTTAACAATGTTGCTTGTGACAGTGATAAATATCTAGTGAATAAACCCCCTCTACGCTTTTTGTATCGAGCTATAAAAAGTGTCCGAAAAGTGAACA
Source organism: Bergia sp. 'catenularis' (assembly GCA_025434825.1). NCBI lineage: Eukaryota > Metazoa > Cnidaria > Anthozoa > Zoantharia > Parazoanthidae > Bergia > Bergia sp. 'catenularis'. The sequence goes on along the minus strand of JANRMR010021564.1, from coordinate 5,520 downwards.
TCTGCCCGAGGCAGAGCCGAGGGCAAATGTGAAACTTTGAGGTTCACTTTTTCAGACGAGGACTTGTATAACTCCATAAAAAAATAGCGCTCAACACTAATTTTCTCATTTCGAACGGCAAAGCGCACGCAATAAACGCAATGAAACAAAGAGGCATAATTTGTTGAGTGTGGTATTGAATTATTAACCAGCTTCGTCTTCTTTACTCTTGTCGCCGTTCCCAACCAAGAAGCTGAGTTTTCGGCCATTATACAGCAAAAACAACCAAAACTAAAACAATTTTAATTGCTTGTCAGCGGTTGCAGATATTGGCCCTGCTGTATCGAAAAATATTAGCCCTGCCAGCGTGCATCACGTGATCAATTATGACCAATAGCATCGCGCGTTTTCACAATGAAAATTATTGTTGAATTATAAGTAATCGTAATAACTAAGAAATTCTTTCAATATCAGGGTTCCAGCCTTTGGGTACGACCAGCCCGTCCGAGTGTGCAACCCCTGCTATGCGCTTGTAGACGAGATGTTTAGTGAAGACGCGTCCCGCTCACAGCAAACCTGAAACTCCTGGATCGGATCCGTTGACGTGATACGACACCTGAGGACGACACACACCGTGGTGTGATACCCGTAAACACGAATCCAGAGAAGATTCAGTGTTCAGAATCAATACTGAATACGAAAATTGCTAATGTCGCAAGTTGCTGATGCCGCGAAATGCTGAGGCGGTGAAATGCTACGAAACGGAAGAAGAATGGGGCAGACCCAGAGTTTCTGATTGAGCAAGAGACGTACTTCCTTGTGTCTCCAGCGGCGGGAAAAAGTAAAACGCGTTCAGCACGATCTGTATATGGCGCGAAAAGGGTCATAGGAATACTACAAAGCGCGTGCCACCATTGGCGGGAACCGTAGCATGCGTGCAGTACGGTCTGCAAACGGCGCGAAGAGTCGCAGGAATACTGTAAAGCGCACGCCACCGTTGGCGGTTAAATTTGGCGCGCGTGCATCGCATTCTGCAAGTGGCGGGAAAAGAGTTGCAGGAATACAATAAAGCGCAATTGGTGGTTAAAATTTGCGTGTGCGCACCGCATTCTGCAAGCGGCGGGAAAAGAGTCAGAGGAATACTATAAAATACACGCTATAAACAGCTCGAAAAAGCGGCGGGCGTGCACCATCAACTGCAATCGGTGGGAAAAAGGGCCAGGAATACTGCAAAACGCACGCCACCACTGGCAGAAAAAACAAGCACGCGTATAACATTACACCATAATCTACAAACGGCGAGAAAAAAGGTCATTGTAAAGGCTCAGCCACTCGATACAACATTACATGCAATGACTAAATTTCAATCACATTCTGCAAACGGGGAGAAGAGAGACAAAATAATTATATAAATTGCACGCATATGCTGCCAAAATAGAGGGAAGACGGTGCACCAAAATGGATCTCATTCTGCATACGGAAAGCAGGTTTTGGCCGTTTTTCCCCATTTCTGTTTACTGGTGCTGAATGCAAATCTGACGTAAAAGTTCGGATTAAATTATATGCATAAAACATCTTTAGGTTAAAACTCTTTCAAATTTTCTTAAAATAAGTAACAAGAAGCGAAAGTGTCAAGTCGTCTTAACTATTTTCTATTTTACAATTTTTACAAACTTTTCTTTTTACTTACATCACTTCTGCACGAAGAAATTTTATACAAACCATTCGTCAAAAAACAACTTTTCAATGTTTGTCTTATCTATACATCATAAAACATCAGCTTGTCAATATTTACCTTATCTGACATAAAATATCAGATTTCCAATGTTTATCTTATCTGTACATAATAAAACATCAGCTTGTCAATAGTTACCTTATCTGACATAAAATATCAAGTTGTCAATGTTTATCTGTACATCATAAAACATCAACTTGTCAGTATTTACCTTATCTGACATCATAAAATTTCAAGTTGTCGATGTTCATCTTATCTTAAATAAAGTCACAATTGTCTATATAACATTTTGTGCCAAAAATAAGGTAGTAATATATCTCTCCACAGGCTGTTATATTTCCCTCGCTACGAGAAGACTGCCCGAGACCTCGAAGGAATTAAGCGTCTGCTTGGAGGCTATGGGGAAAGGGGGATGTATAATTCTTTTGTTACGGGGAGGGGGCTTGGTCTTTTGCAGTTTAGAATCACACCTTAAGTTTACATATAGAGACATTTCTAGATATACTGGAGGTGCTTCGTGAACAAGTTGGCTATTTTAATGCCTCGCACCAACAGTTTCAGCTTTAGTGGCGCGGTACTTTGGAGTAGCCGAAACAGCAGAATCTCTTAATGTTTTTGCAAGAATTTGTCCTGCAACAGTTTCTTTGAAGATTACATAATGTATACATATATTGAAAACTATTCGCACGGTAAAAAAACAGGCTTTCACCTTATTAAATTATTAATGTAGATTTTCGATCGGTACATATGAATAGATAAGCAATTTACCTGATGAATTCATCGTGTTTTTAAAAAATAAGGTTATTGAATTGAGTTGAACGAAACATTTTGTAGACCCCTTCCCCCATCATTGTAGCCTGAAGAAAACATTAACTCCTCACCCGACTCGGCTATCTTATTCATCAGTTTCACTAAGTAGTATATAACACAGCCCGTGGGTTATGTATTTTCAAAACGTGATGGAGCTTGAAGTCAAAAGTCTATTTGTACTGAGTACTGTAATATACTGCGTACTGTAATATACTGAGTACTGTAATATACTGCGTACTGTAATATTCTGAGTACTGTAATGTACTGAGTGCTGTAATATACTGAGTACTGTAATATACTGAGTACTGTAATGTACTGAGTACTGTAATATACTGAGTACTGTAATGTACTGAGTACTGTAATATACTGAGTGCTGTAATATACTGAGTACTGTAATGTACTGAGTACTGTAATATACTGAGTACTGTAATACACTGAGTACTGTAATGTACTGAGTACTATAATATACTGAGTGCTGTAATATACTGTAATGTACTGAATACTGTAATATACTGTCAATGTTTAATAATCCTATACAGACTTTCATCTATAATGTATCAGATGAATGATCTAATCCAAAACAGGTAATATTTTCAAGTTCAAGTGGTATTACAAGTAACAGTTTTCAGCAGACTATAGCTGTTTTCCCGGGGTTTTTATTGCTTTCAAGCTATTAGTTACAAACAGTGCCGAGTCGGAAAAGTTTCCGATTCTTTCCTATGAAATCTTCATTGAAAAACAATTGAGGTTTAGGTGCTCCCATACATTATTACTGTAGTCGAGCTCAAGATGCAAATGAAGCAAATAATAAAAGCAAATAATAAAACCATAGTCTCATGCTGACGAATCGAGAAATTTTGAAGTGCGGTCTACCGTACGAGCTCTGAAAGCGCCAGTTCCTAGGGCGGGCAAGGCGAAGTAAGCGCCCCTTCCCCCCCCGAAAACTTTTGATTTAGAAGGTCTCTTAAATAGCAGTTTTGATTATATATACAAAATTTTGACTGTTATCACTTGCAATGATTCAAAGCTGCTATTAAAATTTGCTCTCCTTCTGAAGTTCTGAAAGAGTTGTGCCCCCCTCACGAAATGATCAGCAGCCCCCCTTTCCTTTACACTGGGAAACCAGTTTTGAAAAGAACTGTTTTTCTGCTTGGACGAGTAAGCTGAAAATGTTTCGTTGATCAACAAAAATTGATATAGTATGTTTTTCACCTTTGGGTTGGGCCCAAAGGCGAAAAACATACTCGTAACTTTCAGGGTGGGTAGGTGAGACAAGGGTGCTCAACAGGGGGTATTATTATTATTATTATTGTTATTATTATTAAACTAAGTTGCTCACTTGTAACCATTTAAGTATGAAATGAAAATCTATTTAAATACTTTAATTGTAAAACTTGCCTACAAAATTAATGAAGATAGTTCAATCAAATTACAATCAAACGTAAGGATTGAACCCAATGAATCAAGCATTTACTTTTACCAGGAAAAAGAAAGTCCTGCTAACAGCTTAAATTACGTTACAGTTTTTTGTCAGTCTTTCGATTTAATTCATTTTTTAAAATCGACAGTTGACGAATTGAAAAAAATAGAAGCAATGATAGTCTACTTTAGAACGGACTCTTTTTCTGCCAAGGTTTCGGTGAAGGTACAAGATATGCAACCCTGGCACTGAAGTTAATTGAAAAGATACTGTAAAAGGATATTTAATCAAAAAGAATAAATAAAGATTTTTGTGGAAGAGATACTTTTATCTGCAAAAGCATTTAGTGCTAGGTTTTAACATCGGCATATTCGTTTTTGAATGAAACTGCATGACAGTGATTGAGATTTTGACATGGCAAAAATAGATTTCAGTTTGTTTGAAATCGTGTATTATAAGTGTGTGTCGGGTTGATGTCTTCGGAAAAAACTAAAAAATTACCAGGTAGAGAGAGTTTGGTGTGACAAAATAGATGTCAGTTTGTTTGAAAAGTTTTTGTACAAGTGTGTGTCAAGCTTAAAGGGCGGATTTCGGGCGAGGGGCAGAGGGGCCCCAGACCCTCCCCCCTTTCGTCGGTAATTTTGCAAATATTTTATTTAAAACATTGAAAAATACCCCTTTTGGAGCACAGATACCCCTTTCAGGACTCCCTTTTTCCAGAATTTTGGGTACCGCCCGACTCCCACTTTTTAAAATTTTTAGATCTGTTCCGAAATGTCTCGAAAATAACTACAAAAAACACCTGGTAGAGAATCTCAATTTCGTCGAACAAACCAGCACAACAGCACTTGAAAACCTTTTCTATACGACTCATTAAACTTGTAGTAAATCAACGGGTTTACTGCAGGATATAAATAGGATAAAAAGTGAGCGGCAAAGAGCCAGTGCCTTGAATCACAAGACGAAATGGGACCTCCCGTAGCGAAAGAATAAATGTTCAGTGGCGCCCAAGTCACAAAAAACACAACAACTACTGTTACTAACATGCACGTTATTCGTCTGTATTTCTTGGCTCTACGTTGTACCTCTTCCGACGCCAAGTGGAGGTTTGCTTTCTGGCGATGAAGGGAGACGATGATGGCAGAGTAGAGAATGGTCAGGAGCATGAGTGGTAGATAAACCAAGCAGCTCTGGATGAGCAAGTAATCGATTAATGGGGTGATCTCCGAGCTACAGTAAGGGATCCTTTGATGGTGGATAATAGTGTACCTGTATATACAAAATAAACAGTGTGATATACAATTAAGGATTCCTTAATTAAGGACATATAAAAAAAGTCGGTTGGCATTATCATTAACAATAAAAACACTCATAGAAAACAATAGTGTTCTATTGTTTTAGTAGAAGTTCAGCTTTTAGGGGTGGACCATTTGATCTTTGAGGGGGGGGTTGGAAGAATTGGTCAGCGTAAGAATTTTTTTTCCTGCTGCCCAATGGTGCAGGCAATTTTTTTTGTTCATAAAGGTTTTGCCCGAATTTTTTTTCCCTGTGACATCTGTTGCAGGAAATTTTTTTT
>JANRMR010021342.1:0-15191 GCA_025434825.1 Bergia sp. 'catenularis' | reverse complement strand
TATGAGATTTTTCTCAGGAAATATTAAATATGAAACATTTTGTATTTAAAAATGTTAGAACCTGTTGACATAAAGAGGTTGATCCTTGCTTGATACCAGCGAGATGCAACTTTCTATTTGCTCAAATATAAGAGTAAACTAGTGGCGTTGATTGAGCTATTTACGATGGCCGAGTGAAATGTTTTACCGGTTACCATGTTTTTTCATTGATTTCAAGCAGCTTTTTATCGATATTTACCAGTCACTTTAGACAAGTACTTTAAAATACTATATTGAATATTACCAAGAAGAAAGTAAATGCACAAAACACTTTGATACTCATAAATTTAGGTACTTTTGAGATAGCACAGGAGCAAACTCTTGCAAAAACATTACATGGGCAATGCATATCGAAGTCATTCCTGTTGAGCTGGGGTCACTCTACGTCACGGCATGGTTGATCTAAAATTACCATTTGACAAAGTATTCATCTATTCTGTCTTGTATTACCCCTCTGGTGACCACTTGCCGACACCTAAGAACTATAAACACCTTTGAGGAAACAAAGGTAACAGCTCTTCAAAACAAACCTTTCCTTTTTTTCCAAATTCAGTTTTGTAGCAGTTCGGAAATTCTGTTGATATTTTGTCAATTCGGTTTAAGTCTGAACTACAGCTAGGCAACTGTGTCAAGTACATAACCGAGTCTCAGAATTTGTTTAGAATTTGCTAAGTTTACGCGATTTGACCAAGAACAACAATCAGATTTGCAGAGACCAACTTTATCAATATTTATCTTTATAAATATTAACAAAATCTTTAAACGGAAAGCGTATGGTATCTTAATACAGCACCTGGTAAACACATCACGAAAGAAAAAGATGCTGTTTATTTTAACAGGTGGGAGAATAAACCAAGCGGGAAAGACGTTTTATTTTTGACAAAGGTTGCTCACATTGCCTTTCTAAAGAAATTCTACTCGATGATTCTACTATACATTCATTGTCTTTCAGAAAATGCATACTTTCTTGAGGTCAGTGCAAATAGTTTACAAACTTAAGACCATTAAGAAAAATCACCCAAAACAATAAGTCCAGTGGTGCCTTAAAAATGAGAGCGGGTACAACCTCCTCAAATATAAATATACTTTTAGGTGCTGGATATTTCATGTTTTAACGCACATAGTTCTACTAGACTAATTACAACTTATAAATTTCTTTTTTAGATTATGCACTGGATGACCACGTTGTTGAAAAGTTTGATCTTTTACCAGAAGACTGGTGTTTGGCAAAGTGCATCCTGGATCCGCGGTGCCGCTCGGTAAACTACAACAAAAAACTTTCTGCAAACAATTGTGAGTTAAACAGCGCTACCAAGCATCAAAAGTCTAAATCATACAAACCACGATCAGGATGGATGTACTTTGAAAACAAGGTCTGTATTTCTTATTCGACAAAACCAAAGCATTGTTTATACTCAGCGAGTAGATGTGATAATCGTTATCAGAACAATTTTTTTGAAGATTTCAGACTTGCATCCGGCAATTTAAAAGTTCAACCGTCTGCGACTAGCAGTGAAAAGGCACTAACTTGTACTTAAATAATCTTTTGGGCCCGTTATTTCAATATCTGGAAATAAAACTGTGTTGCAGCTCCTTTGTTTTTCATGGATTTTAAATCTGAGCGTTTGAACGAGAGAGACACGCCGACTCGCCGCCGTCTTTAAAATGCTGAACAAAGCCACAAATTTTGTAATGGAGTGTAGAAAACTACAACAAGGTTATTCTGAATACGGTGTTCTCGTCACTGCCGTTCGACTGTAAAACGAAATAAGAAAAATGATAAATTAGAGCTGAATTGTCTGCTAAAACGTTGGCTAGAGGAATTGATGTAGAGGAAAAGGACCCTTAGCGGTTTTGTGAGGAAATGTTGATCTTGGGCTTTGGGGAGGGGAATAAATCTCGCAAAGACAACCCCTAAACGCAAACCTAAATGGACAAAGGGGGAAATTCTGCTCCTCCAAATCGTTAAAATAAATGCTCGAACTTTTGCGTGCAAATAGCTTTAGTCTAGATGATTACTCTACTTGACAACAATTAAGTTTTAATTAGGTGTTGCTATGGAAAAAGTCAATGCACTGAACATGTCCGCCATTTTGGCGTCTTGGATTTTCAAAAATCTTATTTATAAAAAAAATAAAAGCGAAAGCTACTGAATTAATTGAAAACATGTACTTAATAGGAAAATATTAAATAATAAAATGAAAAAGAAGGAAGTAGAAAATATCTTGTTAAAAAATTGCGTTTTCTTAAACTATAGTTTAAATTGCATAATTATTTATGCTTAAATTATAGATGACGAAGTCATCCAGTTAACGTCAAAAGATGTGTCCTTAATTGGGCTACTTACTGCATGTTTTATTTTAATTGCTTAACCCCTCCCCTCCCTCCCTTATCCTTAATGGAGAAAGACCTTTCCTGTGGATAGGTTAAATTTCTTGGCACTATTTCTTCAATTTCCTTAAACACTATAACATTTATTTAAAAATTAAACATTTTAAATGCAGGGCCACAGAAGCTCTGCTCCATGGTTTGGCCAGAGCCTTTGCGCATGCACACAACCAGCTTAACCTATCCAATGTTTGTTTTGGAGTGGCCATGGACATGATGAGCTCTAAGAAGAGCAAAGCAGTGTCTTTAGAAACGTTTCTTGCTGACCGACTCAATATCGCTTTTATAAACTTAAAAAAACTTTTCTATTTATCTAAATTAAGAGTTCTTTTCAAAAGTATTTTTGAGCGATCTATCACTACTCGTACTTCTAACCTCAAGAGTTAAATCCTTGGTGTATTATTGAACTAACAGTTGTTACAATTATTTCAAAATGACGGAAAGGTATTTTAAATGTAAGCTAACCTATGGCCTCCTCTTCCGATGACAGATTGCCGATACACTGCCACCAGTAGGTAAGAGGTATTGGATATATACCGTCTGCGTGTACGTAGTGTGCCTTTGTCTTTTTAATGTAGTATTTTCTTAATATTTCTAGTTTATTTATTTACCGGTAGTTTATATTTGTTTGTATTTGTATGTATAATTATGTGTGTGCTAAAATGTATTATCCCTTTCGAATTATCAAGAATTTCACATGTTTTCCATTTTCTGTCTCACTGAGTTTTACGGATGGCTTTCTCATTTATCGTTTACGGTTTAATGCTAGTGTTTGTTATTTAATGTCAGGACAACTTCTCAACTGTCAAGCAGTTATACTCCAAATAGGTGTTCTTATTTTAAAAAAGTTGTGAAGCACTTTAGCGGTGGAAGGCTATATAGATAAAATTCGTTATTATTATTATTATTATCATTCAATTTTTTGGCGTTGGTCTATAGTGTAGAAATAAAGTTGATTATTATTTTATAAAAAAATAAATTATCATTATTATTATAAAAATGATAACAGCCTTGATTCTAATAGTAGTATTGATACTACTACTCATAAAAAAGATAGCAATGATGATTCTTCTTCTTATATTAACTATTGTAAAAATTATTATTATTATTAATGTTAACATTGTCATGATTTGGTTCTGGTCATCTTAGTGCCTAATATGATGTTGTGGTCAAAGCAAGCGCTGCCTTTGTATTTCTTGCAGTAAACGGCGGTTGGACAGACTGGGGGCCATGGGGGAGCTGCTACAGCTATAAGGAAGGTAAACGACGGTCGAGGGAAAGGTCGTGTACTGAGCCTGCTCCGCAGAGCGGTGGAAAGGAATGTAGTGGTGAAGACACTGACTCCCAGATTTGTGGTAGGAATAGTACCTGTAATAACTTGATTTAACAAAGACATTATTGTACAACTGAAAAACTAGTGTCCCTCCTAATTAACTACAAAAACATTACTCGAGTGATTTATCTATACTGTCCATACTGCCAAACTATTTACAACAGGCTTAAAACTGTTCCATCTATGACTACCTAATAGGTCTACAACTATACTATCCATATTTCCTAATTGTTTACAACAGGTTTAAAACTATTCTATCATACTACCTAACAGGTCTGAAACTATACTATTTATACTACCTTACTGATTACAACAGGTCTAAAACTATACTATCTATACTACCTAATAGGTTTAAAACTATTCCATCTATGACTACCTAATAGGTCTACAACTATACTATCCATATTTCCTAATTGTTTACAAGAGGTTTAAAACTATTCTATCATACTACCTAACAGGTCTACAACTATTCCATCTATGACTACCTAATAGGTCTACAACTATAGTATCTACACTACCTAATTGTTTACAACATGTCTAAAGCTATTCTATCATATTACCTAACAGGTCTAAATCTATACTATTTATACTACCTTACTGATTACAACAGGTTTAAAACTATTCTATCATATTACCTAACAGTCTAAAACTATACTATTTATACTACCTTACTGATTACAACAGGTTTAAAACTATACTATCTATACTTCCTAACTTTTTACAACAAGATTAAAACTGTTCTATTTATATTACCTAACAGGTCTAAAACTATACTATCTATACTTCCTAATTATTTACAACAGGAGGATTAAAACTGTTCTATTATATACTATCTATACTACTGTAAACATAATCTCGATCTTCCCTGCAAACAAAACGTGCAATTAATGGTTTGATTCTTTCTCGATTTAGCTTTCTTACTCTGTGTACCGTGTGGAAGTGTGTATCAGTAGTGTCTATTTCTAGCTCGTTTTGTAGTATGCTATAGACGACATCTTTGCCTCGAAGGAGTGCCCTTCCTCGTCAGATTCGGGAATGTTCATAATTTTGAGGTTCTCTCTACAAATTATCCTCTGTAACTTTTCATTGTATGTTAGTCGATTAGTGATTAAAAACTTTACGAAACAGGTCTGAATCCCGTTAACATTAGTTTCAACTTTTCAAAGCACGTCGGTACGCCATACTGGTCGGCCCAATCAACATTGACGTCTTGAGAAACTTTCCGGTAGTTTTATGATCAGTCACTGATTGGACAATTGTGTAAAGTAATCCGCAGGAATTCCTGTGGGGTTTATGAAGAACACTTTGACTCACATCACAATAGCATGGCCAATAGTCCAGTTTCGTATTCGCAGTTTTTGCAGATTACCATAACTACAGACTCAGTTTTGTACTGTTGGCCTCGACTCGATGTTAAATATTCATAAATACCAGTGTGGATATGAGTCATTCACATTTCACTTCTGTGCTTTGTTGAAGGTTTAGACTCGTAACCCTTCTCGCTGGTGTTTATGTATGTTTAACTCCACGTTGAGGCTAACACTGTAAAATTGAGTCTACAGTCATTGCAATCAGCGGTAACTGGGAATACGAAGCTGGACTACTGTTGTTTTATTTTCCCACGCTTGGATTGTAGTTTATTATCTTTTTCATTTGCTTTCCATTTAAGAATGCGTTTTTAAAATGTTACTTTGAAGCTAAATGCAGCTTGCTTTACTCGCAGTGGACGGTGGTTGGGGGCCGTGGGGTCAGTGGTCAAACTGTAAGACATATTCTCACGGAACTACCAGATCTGGGTCGAGATACTGCAATAGCCCTACACCTCAGAACGGTGGGGAGGACTGCAACGGGAAATCTCAGAAAGAAGAATTCTGTGGTAAGGGACACAGTCACTGATCCTGTCCAGCAGCAATCGTGTCCAGCAAAAACTTGAAGTTACTTTGTAATTTAACACTGCATAGGAGAATTACAACTTCTCTACTTTGTTCCCTTCTTCCGGAGAATGTTCAGTTGATTGTCTTCATTCGATCGCTTTTAATCAAAACTAAAATTCCATCAAACTCTAAAAGTTCAAATGCCTGAAAATTGAAAGTTTGCTTCAAGATATAAATGATTATATAGCCTAAGTTTTCATTCACTAAAACTATAGTAGGTGTAATTTTATTGCTGCATGAGATCATTGACTGTTTAGCTCGTTTTCTTGTGATCTTTGTTAATCAAAAGGATGGAAAACATTTTGTCCTTAAAGAGACTTCAGCTTTTTCCGTGGCCCTTATTATGAAACTAGTGAACATCTTAGTTCAGATTTTATTTCTTCCTGAGACCAAATTACTTTGCTCTAAATTTGCAGTGATCGACGGGGGCTGGGGGGAATGGGGAGAGTGGTCAGGCTGTGTCAACTCTGGACGAACAAGATCGAGGGAATGCAACAAGCCTTCACCCAAGAATGGAGGAAAGCACTGTGATGGAATCTATTTAGAAGCACAAATTTGTGGTAAGAGCTCACTTTTTGTGTTTCATTGACGTTGTTTGTTTCAGCCCGTCTGCAAGTTTTTGGTTTACGGTTTTTAAAAAATAGCCATTTGTTGTATGGTGACCAGGATTTAAACAGACCTACATTTGTAGGACCGCCTTCGGAGCAAAAGAGCACTGCATTAAAAAAGGCCTCTCTGTCTGTAGTGCTTGTCTATGCAATGCTGATGAGCTCAAATAAGAACAAAGCAGCTGCCGATTGCTGCCACCTCCTTGGTAGCTTGGCTGCGCATGCTCTATTGAGTACTATGATTTTGGTACTGTGCTATAATCCTGTTGTCTTCGCGACAAAATATCATTTTGCATTAGCATGGTGAACGCACTCAAATTCATTCTCTGAGTTGAATTGATGAATCCTCAAAACACGAAACTATATTACCTGCAGACTGAGTTCAATAATGATAATAGTAATCAACTTAATTTAGCAAAATCACAAAATTTCATAATTTGTTGGTTCCGTTTGCTTCGTTCACTGGCCAGTAGATTTGAACAACGTAAAATATAGGGCTCTCGTGATTCCTTCTTGTGTGCAGATATTAATGTTTTTTACATTCAACGGAAGTGACGTCAAAACTGTGATCAAAAGGATTTCGTTGTAGATTTCAAAACTGCAGACGGCAAGCCTAAAAACTTGAATTAAAACTTCAAACGTCTGCAACTACCTCTCCATGAAAAAATGAAAATGCCCAAGCTTGCACTAAAGTCGTCTGTTGGACCCGTTATTTCGATATTTTGGAAGAACATTGTGTTACAGCTTGTATTTCATAGATGATTAACCTGAGCGTTTAGAAGGAAATAAAAAATGTTTGAACGAGAGAGACTCGGCGACTTGCCGCCGTCTTTAAAACGCTTAAATAAGTCTTGAAGTTTTGTATAGAACTTTGCTACAATCATGAAAACTACAACAAAGTTCTTCTGGCTACCGTTTTCACGTCTCTTCCGTTGAGTGCAAAACAGCTGCATGTAACAGTTTTACATTCTGTCCACCTTGGGAATAATTTAGAGACCTTTAGCATCGAGTTTTTCGTGTGACACCGCAAACCGCGAACGGCAGAGAGTCACGTGACATTGTCCTTGCCGTCACGTTTGCAGTCAGCGGTTCGCGTTTGAACCTCGGGAGCACCTTCTTGCGGTAAGTGATTTACGGGAGCGTTTTGTAGCAAGAAATCTTTCAGAACTCACGTTTGAGCCTAATAGTTATGTTTCTTTATGTGTTAGCTCTTTTGTTAATACAATTTCCCTTATCAAATAGAAGTTTTTGAGGAACCTGATTCGTTTGAATTGAGGCGTGTAGCAGAAATTGAAAATCCAACATGGCGTCGCCCACGTGCATTTGTAGGAACGCCTTGCTAAAGTTGAAATTTACGCAAACCTCAAACGGCGGACGCCTAACCGCAAACTGCAGTTCTCGGTTTGCGGCAGTATCACGCTAAAGCTCTCTAATAATTAACAATTATCCCCTGAAGTGGAGGTGACTAGTGGTGGATATTTACCGGGGCGCGAATGCGCCGAGGTAAATATCTATCGGAAGGCACCGACCCTGAGGGGGTAATTGCTTTAGTATGGACCAAACAGATGAATAGCACTTTTAAAAATAATTTGTTTCCATTTTTGCAACAAAAAAAGTGAGCGATAAAAACCTTCAGTCTTAGAACGTCCATCTCGCGAGCGCGCTCGTTTCATGCATGATCATGAGTGACCGAAGTGAATAGCACAGGATATTCGGTGTTTGATGAACCAATCAGAGCGCGCGAAAAGTGCTATTCACCTGTTTGGTTAATACTAATAGTTGGTCTGGCTCTACAAAGTACCATCATGAGCAGTGGGAAACGTGGGGTTCAAAAACGAGTAGCAATTTCACCAAACAGCCCAATAAACGCGGTGAACAACTTGATATATGGATGTCCAACAATAAAATTATACGCCTACCGTAGAAAATAAGGTCTTGTGTCTTTGATGCCCTCACTTTATCGAGTATTTCATCTTTTATCCTCGATTGTAGTATTTTTTTTTAAAAATAATTTAATCCGCCGGTATTTTATTTTTGAATATCCAGAAATAATTGCCTGGCTCATTCGTCGCGTTGTGACTCCAAGTGTTAACTGGGTGGGAAGATCGTGTTCGCACAGCAAACTTCCAAATATGGAAGCTCGTCGTACATTTGTCTTACGAGCTCAGGTCCACGAGCTGGCCGAAATCGCCCACCTAGGGATTTTGCAGGGTTTACAGTAGGCAGAGTAGAAGTGAGACTGAGTCTCAATGGGGAGCGTGGAACTGGGACTGAGAAAATCAAAAACAAAATGGCGGCTGGAAAGAATAATATCGAATAATCGAGGAAAAGGGTTCAATAAGGTAAATATTCAATAAGGTAAAAACACCAAAGTTCCAAGATATTACTTTTGATGGAGAGCTGATAGTTTTACTGTTGTATCTTATATATATAACATGTATGCATATTATTTGCTGGTATTATTCGACTATTTGGCAAAACTGCTACCCGTTTTCAAATCCCTCTTTTCCCACTACTCATGGTACTGTAAAATACGTTTGTGTTCCTCAGCAAAGGAACATAAGGGGAGGTGAGGGGGGGGGGGGGAGAGGTGAAGTAAGTTTAATGGTTATGTACTGTACCTTAGTCGAACATTCAGTTGTTATCCCAAGATAACTGAATTTGGTCACAATAGGGACTAATTGGTGTATTCATCTGTCAAGGGATGCTAGTTATAATGGCCCAATTTAAATTACGTACAAGCGCGATTGCTTTTCAGAGCCCCCTAAATTAAATGGTGCACTTGTAATTTACAAATATAAATTTTTGATGAATCTTTCCTTTGTCACAGTAGAGAAGTTGGGAAAAACCAGAATGTCTTTATAATTCCTGATATCAGCTATACTGCTAAAATTTTGTATTGACCAACAGTAAGCGGAGACTGGGCACAGTGGGGAGTGTGGAGTAAGTGTGAGTTTTCTTATCGCCGAAGATCACGTGACTGTGCAAGTCCTCCGCCACAAAATGGAGGATCCAGCTGTAATGGTGACAGCGTTGAAAAGGAGGTATGCTGTCCAAGTAAGTACCAAGAAATGACATCATTTGATTGGTCTTGTGGTATTTAATATAGTAATTCTGGTATCAAGAACTTCCATCGTTCATTTTGTCGAACTAAAAGCTTGTAATCACTCCTTTTTATAAGAATCTCCATGGAACGTGACCAACCATAGCTTGAATTACAGACATTTTTCTTTCTTTACTACATCCCGGCGGGTCATTGCTCAAGAGTCTGAGATCATTAAGCCTTAGTGGAGAAAAACACAGCGCGTTTTGCTTCAAACTGCTATCACCCCTTGACTAGTACCTCCAGCCTTGTTTTGGGACTAGGGTGTGACACTCCCATCAATTGCGTCAATTGGCTCAGGTTTCCCCAATTTTTCAAGATCCGTAACAATTGTGTAAACAACTCGGCCTTTCCGCCATCCATTAAGCCAAACTCAATGGGCACAAGGCACAACAGTTTCATGTATATGCAATCTAACTGTAATGTCCTTGTTTATAGCTTTTCCTTTTTCTAGATCTGTTAGGTATTGGAACTTAATGTCTGCAGATAATGTTACGAGCTCAACTTATCTACGGACCCTTTAAGTCGGCTGCCTAACCTGAAGGCTAAATAAGGACCTGTCTTCCCACATAGATTTAGTGAGAGCTATATTAGTTTTAATTATTTAAGTATATCTTAGATCGCTTCCCATTTGTCCGGTCTGGCCGGCCAAAAAGAACTCGTTTTGCCAATGCAAATGGAAAGGTCAAGGCCAACATAACTGGCCAATCACACATAAAAAGGAGCGCGCGCGTATTTCTTCCCGCCAAAACTCGCCCAATTCCCGCGCTTCGGAAGATCGTAGCGAGAGAACTGAGCCGTCTAATAATTCGTGCGTTCTATTTTAAAACTTACTGGTCGGACAGGCCAGACCGGTCAAATTGAAAGCGACCTTAGTTAATATTTAATTAAATGCTAAGTAGCTACGTAAGTTTCTTTGCACTGACCCCAATACTCAATGAGATATCACGTTAAAGTAACGCCACCGTAAAGGTGTTACGGAGTTGTACTAACAAGATATTAATAATATGTTGATATGATATAGAGGGTATTGCATGGGCGCGCAGAGATACAAATTTTATTTCGAGTGTTGACAATATCTCTCACGAGTGAGCGAAGCGGACGAGTGAGAGATGTTTTCAACACGAGAAGATACAATTCGTATCTCTAAGCGGCCATGTAATGTTCTGTTTATTACATTAATATAGACGAAATACCAGGTACGACGCAGTTAATTAATCCGCCTTGACAGTCGAGGACACCCCTCTCTTATATAAATTGAAAAACATCTGCCGAGGGATCTGACTGGTGTAAAAACGCCTGTCTATAACACATGGTTTTGGCGAGCTTTAGCTATACGGCAACTAAGGAATCACTTAAATTTTTTATTTTACAATGTAATATTTAGCAAACATGAGATGTTTTAATTGATCTATTCTTCTCAGGAAGTCTTGGGTGCTTTGAGTTGTTCCAGAACTTTCAAACAACAACTGGTTCTGCGGCTACATCGTTTGAGCTTAAAAATGAGCTCTTCGTTGCATTTGCCAATAACCGCGATAGTTCCCGTGGATTCGAAGCGAAGTTGCTAGTTTACGTCCTTCATCAAAATAACTTTACACTTAACCAGACGGTTGACACCGTGGGCGCCTCAGACATCAAATATTTTACAGTCCACGGCGATCATTTCCTGGCGGTGGCGAACCAAGAAGATGACACCAGTTACGAACTGGATTCCGTTGTATACAGATGGGAAGCGAGAAAGTTCAAAGAGTTTCAAAGGATTCCAACAAATGAAGTTACTGGCATACATTACTTCACTATCAACACAAGAAAATTTCTGTCATTTAGTAACTACGGTAGCGACCTGGTGACTATCTACGAATGGCAAAATAAAAAATTTGGTAACACCGTGCAATACCTTCCAATGAAAAATCCATACAGATGTGATACTTTTACCATTCATAACACCACCTTCATCGCGTGTGGCAGACAAATCAATACCAATGCAACAACAGTTCTGAAATGGTCAGGTAAACGGTTTGAACCATTCCAAGATCTTCCCTCGTCGTATGTTGACCATCCATTCAGCTTTCTTGCAAACGGTACTGTTTTTCTTGCTATCCCAAATTACAAAGAAGAAACAACAAACAACGAAAATAAATACGATATTGATTCGTTTATTTACCAATGGAACGGCGCCAAATTTGTCCACCACCAGTCCATCCCAACTCATGCCGCTTCAGATTGTTCTTCCTTCACTACTGCCGAGGCGGGAGTGTTCCTCGTCTTTGCTAATTACAAGACAAAGGGTAGCGCCAAGTATAAGGTGAAGTCTTCGGTTTACAAGATGGTTGACAACAAGTTCAACTTGTATCAGCTGTTGCCAACCTCAGGGGCAACACACGTACATGCTTTCACAAGCAAGAGAAAGCAGTATCTGGCAGTTGTAAATTGGTATGACGGCAGTAGTCACAACACCGACAGTCCATTGTACGTATGGAACTAAACTAGGACTTCAGATAGTATCGTCTGTATACAAGTACCGGGAGAGCATTGACAAAGATGATAAACAAGGCACACAAACAAGGCTGTATCAGCAATGACAGTGTAAATGTAACACAAAATTGAACAGTAGTCACAAACAATTTTCATGTTATATTTCAAAAACTCATGCATCGTGTTTGAAGGGGGTTCCAAACACCGAGACATGAATGCACGTGGCTGCTTCAGCTGAGTGTTTTTATTGTTTTGAGGTGTTTGGAACGCCCCTTCAAACACGATGCACGAGTTTTTGAAATAACTTTTCGAATGAATGGATGAAAGAGTGCCTCATGAATATGTTGATTAAGAAATATTTATCCCATGGGTTTGAAATTGGTTCAAACAGCGAAACGAGTGTTTGACTCATCCACCTGACCAAATGTGGTGCGGTGATTGGCCCGAAATGTCATGAATAATTAATAAGTTTGAGGAAAAACAGTACAAATAACTGAACTTGCTTGTTGATATATATTAATCATTTGCCGTGTGAAACCACGCTTATAAACTCACTTAAGTTTATGGAGGGTTTTGAGTTGGCTTATAATTAGGGGCTGGCATAGAACTGGAGGGGCTTAGAACCGTAAAAAAACGTATCGAATATGATAAACACTTCCTCTAACTACACTCAAGGAAACAATCAAGATGAGAGATTTCTTTATTTGGAAAAATCATATAGATTTGAATTCGCTAAAAAGCAATATTTATCTCAGCTGGTAACTTATTTACACACAACAAGTTCGAAAACATAACAAAACTATTACAACCAGAATGTTTTTCTCTGATAATAAGAAGTTTTGAGAGCGGGGTTTTATGGTACACTTGTAAATCGAGGATACTTATGATTTAGTGGGTGAAACAGTAGTTTAGACTATATAAATGAAATTGACAGGTAAATTGAGCAACACCTAAAATCTTAAGACATTTAACCAAAAACATGACTGTGTTCTTCCAGTAGTCTGTGGTAAGAACAGATCGAGAACACGCCATTTCCGTTAAACTGTTCAAAATCCGTCGGTGAAAGTATTCTTTTGATTTGTAACTCGTCCAGCTGAATATCTGAAATAGTTGCAAGAATAAAAACATTAAAAATTATGTTTCAGTTCCACTTTTGTCGGTATGCTTGTCTATAAATTTAATACATGCTTTTTTATAAAAAATCACAACGACTTTATAAGTACAATGAAGTCCAATTCGCCCAAAATTTAAGAATAATTTAAGAACAATCTGAGGCATATATATATATATATGTATATTTGTTTTTACACTGAATGAATGAATTTACACGAGACTATATATATATAAGCCAAAGGTTAATCAGGTTGGCAGAGTTGCCCCTAGCTGACTGGCAGGCCCCACATCTACAATTTAAGTGACAGTCAAAATTAAGGTCTCTGCGAGTGCCCGCTGCCACCCCATGAGCAACATTTGCAAAACAGATGAGTGCCCCATTGTAGCCCCCCCCCCCCCCAATATCCCTTGTGATTACCATGGCAACCACAGACAGACTGCAAACCTCATATCTGCCACCCCAAGCCTCAAATGGACTTTCTTCAAAAACCATACAGATCTTGCATACAAATAATATTAATGGTTTTCATGGGAATCGCTACCATGGCTACCAGGGCAGACCCACATCAACACTTGCCATCCTACCACCCTTTTGAACCCTGAAAGGTCAGTGTTGGCTACCAAATTCCCATTTTGAACCTTAATTATACCAAGACAAGAAAGAAAAGTCCGACTTGTAATCTAAATATACCGACAAAACCAATAAAAGGCCGTTTTAAACCCTAATTAAACCCAAAAGAGAACCAGAAATCCAAGCAGCCAGCAAAGTCCATTTTAAATTACTATTATACTGTAAGCCTGATCGATACTCACTTTTCAAAGGCGTGGCTGGCCATGCCGTTTTAAATTAATCAGTACATTGTGCCCAGAATTGAAATGGAAACACCAAAAGGGGCTAGAAAACCCATTTATTGCCCCAGTTACACTGTAAGGCCAGCCGACACCCACTTTTCAAGGCACGCCCAGTCATGCCACTTTCATCCAATTGGTGCAATGTGCCAAGAAATGAAATGACAACACCAATTGCCCCACCTCCGTAATTTCGTTTTTTAGTCTAATTATATCGAAACTTTACAGAAATAGTAATTGTGTGATGCTCTACAAGTCGATTATGTTAATGTTGTCCAAAAATTGATGACACCATCGTGGCGTCATTGAAATAGAATTTTTATGTGTTTTTCATGGTTTACTTCTTTCTCACCAATTAAAAGTAATATAAAAATAGATTATGAAGAACTAAACTCCCTTAATTTTCTATAGAACATGTACCAACAACATTTAACTCACTGAGTAATGAAATCTAGCAAAGGTTTTCTTATACTAGTTTCATTTACCAAAAATCTTAAACTACATCTGATTATTACTTAACTGAAAAATTTGTCATTCAAATCATGAACATATTCTTAGTTTTAAAACCAGGGCCGTAGCCAGCTATGTGCAGAGGAAGCAAATGCCTCCCCTAAAATTTATGATCCTTGAAAATTTTAAAGAGCTTTAAAAACATTTGAAGAAACTGAGAAGAATCGGTGTCAGTTTTTGCCTCCTCCAAATTTGAGGTCTGGCTACGGCCCTGAAAACATAGCAGATAGGGGAGGTCTGGTTCGGATATCCTCGCCTTCAAGTTCTGATATTTATATTTATCTTTTGGTTGAAAAGTTATAAAATGTCAATTTCAAATAAACTATATATATTTACTATAAGAAATAGTTCAAAATGACTCCGTGCAAGATACTTGAAATGTGAATTTGTAATAGCCTCGTCCCCAGTCATCCTCCTTTTGTTCGCTTCCTTTGCCTGGTTACTTAGCTTTTTCTTTCAAAATGGCGGACGGCAGAGAGCGCCGTCGGACCCCAAGACATAGGTAACCGCGCCGCATCTAACCAACCGAACAGTTGACTGGGGACGAGGCTAAATTTGTAATACAGCTTTGTACGTGACACGCGAGTTGAATTAACGGCAATTCAATTAGTACGTGAAATGTGAATTCAACCCCCGCTTTACCTCCCTGAATGGCGTTATAGCCATTCGTTTTTGTGGCTACTGCGCATGTGCGAGTAGCCACTATGCCATCGGGTCGGTGTAATGTATGAGTCAAATCCAAGAGTGCCCATCCCCCCCCCGGGCAACCCCCGGGCATTTGACACGAGTTAAGTCCCAGATAGCCGGGAATTTGACACTTGTTCAGGTCGCGACCCCCG
>JANRMR010021231.1:0-15191 GCA_025434825.1 Bergia sp. 'catenularis' | reverse complement strand
CGGCTCGTCACCAGTGCTTCCTCCTCAAAAAGCACTGGTGACGAGCCGAAAGAACGGCCGTGAGGGAGACTAGACAGCCAATGGCAACGAGTGAAATCTCATTTCAACCAATCAGCGTTTAGTTGTCTAAACGATAGAGAAAGTGCAAGCACGTGTATGAAGTAGCAGGCGCTGTTTGAATTATTTTGCAAAATTTCTTTGAAGGGTCACGAATAAAATTAAAAAGAGCAAGATTCTACATGCAGACTTGGTATAGACAACAGAAGTGGATATGGACAAGTGTGGGAGAAGAATCAGCAAAACAGGGAATGGACTACACCAACAAGATTCAATGTTTCCGTAAATTCGTCACTCGCTCAGGAGAAACTAATGGTTTTGAGAGCTCTGCAGAACTACCCAGTTTAAGATTTTGATTCTTTATTGCACTGAATTCTTTGCTAGAGTTTTAATCAAAAATATTGAACATTTTAATTTTTATCGCTGTTGTATCAGCCAGTCAGCTCGAGAGTAATTGCGAGCGTCACAAACTTGTTACGAGCTTCTTTTAAAGAGTATTTATACGCGAGCTTCAGCTTTCTGATGGCAACTTTCCTAACCAGTTAAGGTGGACGAATTTAAAAGTAAAATCTAGCAGGAACAATAATGTTTGCAAGTAAAACAATCACAAGCTGTCCATTTCCGAAATCGTTGAAATCAAGAAAATCCTGGACCGTAAGCCAAGTTCAGGTTATTAGCAGTGACTGTATTAGCTCACTGGATCAGTTATTTCATTCAATTATTTCCAAAGTGGACGGCATCCAGTCTTTCATATAAATACCTTCACAAGTAGTACCAGCAAACCCCTCTTTACAGAAACACTTGTAGTCATCTCCCTTGTCCAGACAGATCCCACCGTTTTGACACGGTTTTACATCACAAGGGTTCTTGCGTTCTGACGTGTAGATTAGAATAATAGCGAAGCAGATTGATAACTTTTCACGGTTTAAAAAATGGTTGCGAATAAGTCACTCTTCGTGCTGATAGAAAGGGACATAATTGAAGTTAGAAGGTGTATAACAGAAAAGAACGTAATTGAAGCAAGAGGACTAATAAAAGAGAACATCATTGAGGCTAGGGGCTTAAGAGAATGGGACATTATTGGATATCCAGGAAGAAACGGACGTATTTGAGGCTAGGCTGTTAGTAGAGAGACATATAATTGAGGTTAGGGGTTTCAGACAAGGTCGCAAATAATGAGGCTAGAGGTTAACAGACTAAATCTTAATTGTTTCTTACCCGTACAAAGTTGGCCGACGTATTTAGCAAGGCATTGGCAATGGAAACCCTCACCCGCGGGATCCTCCACGCACTTTCCCCCGTTATGGCACGGGTTGGACTCGCAGAACGAGATCTTATCTGGTCAGTAAGAAAAAGTATGAGTACCTTTTGATAAATAGGTTGATATGGAACAAAAGTGTTTTATTCTTTTATAAATTTTGTTTTCATAATCTTCTCTTTCGCTGCTGTTGCAATACTTATAACCAAGATCCATTGCTTGACACTATTCTCTATTTACCGGGCTATAGCCAAGCGATATAGCTTGAATATTTTTTAAGTTTGAAGTTTGGTGTGTCTCAATCTTGAAATGTGACGATAAATGGTTCCATCCAACGCAACACAGCACAATAAAATGCAACACAGCACAATAAAACGCAACTCAACACAATATTATGCATTACATGCAACACAACACAAAATTATACAAAACAACACAACACAACACAACACAACAATACAATACAATACAATACATTACATTACAAAGTAATACGATAAAATACAACATGATAAGATACAGTGCAATACAATACAACACAATAAAACACAACATAACCTAACACAAGACAACTTTTAAAAACAATACAATACGATACAATACAACACAATACAACACAACACAACGCAACGCAACGCAACACAACACAATAACACAACAGCACAATACAACACAACACAACACAACACAACAATACAATACAATACATTACAAAGTAATACGATAAGATACAACATAAGATACAGTGCAATGCAATACAACACAATAAAACACAACATAATCCAACACAAAAAACAACTTTTAAAAACAATACAATACGATACAATACAACACAATACAACAATGCTGAGAGATTAGACCAATGACCCTGTCCAAAGGTGTTGTAGCGAAAGAGGGGAGCACAAAGTTCAATCATAGAGCAGGACGGAGATTGAACCAAGACCTTGTGAGTAGCAGTCAGTGATCTCATTAACTGCGCTGACTTCGCACACACAAGGTTCATTTATTCGGGTAGTTAGAATTGAAGTTAGAATTATTAAATATAGCATTTCCAGGACGAGAAGATATGTACATTGTGATACTGAAAGGGCTCAAGTGTTTCATTTGCAGAACTGAAATTGGACAAAACTAAAATAAAAAGATGATAATTTTAACTCAAAAATGTAGTTTTTCTTACCTTCACAGGTATATCCTTTGAAGATGGCAGGACAATGGCACAAGAACGAACCAGCGGCGTTATTAGAACAAGTTCCACCATTTTGACAAGGATTCGAGTGACACAAATCTACATCTAGAATAAGGTGTGGTTAGAACTAGTTTTTGTAATTAGGAAAGTTATATTTGATTTTTTAGAAATTAAAAGATTTGTAGATCAGAATATTCGGAGAGAGAAGCAGGCACTGAAGGATAAGTTGAGGTCAGGAGAAGCGAGAAAGATAAGAAAACTGTTAACTAATAGTTAGAAGAAGTATTTTAGAAAGAGTTTTGTTAAACTTTGGGGAGTACAGAAAGTTTCAGAAATGCTTATAAAGTGTTTGGAGAATTT
Organism: Bergia sp. 'catenularis'; assembly: GCA_025434825.1. Taxonomy (NCBI): domain Eukaryota; kingdom Metazoa; phylum Cnidaria; class Anthozoa; order Zoantharia; family Parazoanthidae; genus Bergia; species Bergia sp. 'catenularis'. Next base: position 12,330 of record JANRMR010021231.1, on the reverse strand, counting down.
TTTAAATTGCTTACATGTTTGATGTTTTTGTCTAATAAACTACTTAATATTTATACACAAAGATTATCCAGTTTAGTTACGGTATTATACAAGGTAAAAACCCCCAAAGTAAACAACAAAAAGAAACACATTAAAAAATTAATCAATAAATGAAACAAGCAATATAATTATAAAATTTTGCAGTATTCCAAATTTGCATACTTTTCGATGTTGTTTCAAATGGTTTGAGAAATAAGTTTCTCAATTTTTACCGGCTTGAAAGAAATTATGAAAGACTTAGGCAAAACGTTGAGAATCCTTTGGAAACACAGAAGGTTTCAAAATTGCTTACAAAATACTCAGAAGGTTTTTTGGAAGGAAATCTTCGGTAACGTTCGTGAGGTCTTCGTAAAATGTTTGAAAGGTTTCCTGAAATCTTAGCGATCACGAATGATCAGCAAGCTTTCGGAAAGTTTCCACGCATAATCGTGACTTTCGAAACTGCAATGGCTGTATCAACAAAGATGGCGAGTGGTACATTTACCCATAACTCCTAAAACACAAAAAACTGAAAACGCTCATTAAACGCACCTGTAGAAAGGGTTTTTAAAAAGCTTCAAATCTAGCATACACAATGTTGTTAGTGTATGGACAAGTTTCCCAAACAATGGTCTTTCATGTGCACTTATTCGCTGAGTTAGGTTCACAAGGTATTGCAGTTAATTGTACGGCCATCATATTTTTTTTGATATGGTGGATTCAAACTGGCTTGGCCCAGCAAATTCTGTTACACTCCACCGGTTTATTACTTAGCACGTGACACTTACCCCCACAGTCGTTCCCTGTGTATCCCACAGGACACTGGCAAGTGAAGGTGAAGTCTCCGTTTGTACAAGAACCTCCGTTCTTACACGGGTTTCTGATGCTACAGTGATCAACAGCTGCAACGAGATCAACACACCCCGCAGCATTTACAACAGTGCTTTTCTTATGAAATCTAGATAATTTTTGTGGCCGTTAATTTTTCTAATTTTCGCTTTAAGGTAAATACAGCCTAGAATGTTACTAACTTTGATCTTACTTCTAAGAAAAATAAATTAATATATAAATTTCCAAAAATAAATCGATACTATAAAGTAATCATACATAATACTCATTATTTTTATTTATACCATATCCAGTGATATATTAGCGCTGTACTTGAACAAATCTACAAATAACCAAATAACTACGATGCAAACTCCAGTCTGACAACAATCGTTCTCAGCAATAGAATGAGTTACTCTGTGCATGTCTAAACTAACGACTAAAATACGAGGACTGGTGGTGCCATTTGCCTCTCGGATAGTCATTGACAAACTGTTTAATTCCGGAACTGTCCGAGGGTATAAAGATCCTCTAGAACAGTTTTATTCGATGTATATTTCTTAAACTTAAACTTCTTGTGGTCTGGCTGGTGGGTACTAGAGTCCTTTCCCCAACATCTACAAGTTTGTGTATAATTTTGTATAACAAGGTCAGATACGCTTAAGCTCTACGTTCCGGTAAGGCTAGCCAATCCAAATTCTGGATCATTTGGGTGATATTTTACGCTCTCATATGACCAACCACAAAACGCGCTGGTCTTCGTTGCACCTTTTCCAACGTGAATGTGATTATGAATGTGAATTTGAAGTTATTTTTTATATCAAAAGCGGAAAAAGCTTTGCCTATTCATCGCTGCCCTGCGGAATCTAGGCTATTCCAAAATTATCTTCAAATTTTTCCAACTGGTTAAACTGGTAATTCAGAAAACTAATTATATAATGAGACTTCTAAAATTTATGAAAAGGTAAAATACTGCTGAGTCAGACACCTTTAAAGTATTCATGAGATAAGTTTAATACACTTGTAAATTTATACAATTGATTTCACTTTGCTCGTTTCATTTTGTTAGTCAACGGAATCAAAAACTTTCTCTTGCAATTCATCCCAAACGAAGTCATCATTTTAGGTCTGACCCGCATAGGAACTAGCTTTCAAAAGTAATCCATGCGCATGCGTATCTTTTGTAACTGATGAGTCAATGTACGGCCGTACCTTCGCACTTGTATCCCTTGTAGCCGGCTGGACAGTGACAAGTGTAAGTCTCGCTCCCCTCTTCGCACGTGGCTCCATTGTGACATGGGTTGGGGATACATCTACTGGCGACTAAAAATAACCACAGTTATTCACACAACGAAAGTTTAACTAACTTACCCAATTGCAAATACACCTAATTCAAGAAATGGTTACCTGTTTAGCATTGTCGGTTTAATTATTATTATAAGCAGCGTTGTCATTGTTAATTCCTTTACCATAATTTAAACGGGCATAATCGTTATTGATATTATTATTATTATTATTATTATTGTTAGTAATAGTAGCAGGTAACAATAGTATTACTGCTAGTAGTAGTAGTTTTAGTATAGTAGTAGTAGTAATAGTAATAGTAGTAGTAGTAGTAGTAGTAGTAGTAGTAGTAATAATAATAGTAGTAGTAGTAGTAGTCGTAGTTTTAGTATAGTAGTTAAGTAGTAGTAATAATAGTAGTAGTAATAGTAGTAGTAGTAGTAGTAGTAGTAGTAATAGTAGTAGTAGCAGTAGCAGTAGTAGTAGTACTAGTAGTAGTAATAGTAGTAGTAGTAGTAGTAGTAGTGGTGGTGGTAGTAGCAGTAGTAGTAGTAGTAATAGTAGTAATAGTAGTAGTACTATTATTATTATTATTAGTAGTAGTAGTAGTAGTAAAAGAAATAGTAATAGTAATAATAGTTTATTATTATTATTATTATTATTATTAGTAGTAGTAGTAGGTAGTACTATTGTTGTTAATGTTAATAGTATTACAGACTTACTGTCACAGTTGTCTCCCTTATAACCCCTGATGCAGCTGCACTCGTAACTATCTCCCTTGGGGTAACAATTACCACCATTCTTACAGGGGTTAGGCAGACACTGGTTGCTCTCTGCAGGTTAAATAAAAGTGTGAACAATAACTATAAACTCGAGTGGATCGGTGTCAGTTCTATGTGTTTGGACAACTAGACACGTACATGCATCAAGCACACATTTCCATTATTTGGATATTTGTTTATGTTTTGTTTGCATACCCTTGTTTGTTTGTTTGTTTGTTTGTTTGTTAGGATCAGCTCTCTACTTTTCGTTCGCGTTTGCTTTCCTTAGAAAATGAGTCCTTAACTGTTCGAATTTAGTTTTAGATTTTATTCAGTAACTGTGCTCACTTTGTGGGTGGCTCCGCCTAATATGTTCTGCAACTGATCCGGGATTTAATACAGCCGGAAGCAATTGTAGAATTACACACATTTTAGCAATCCTACTGGCGATCAGTTGCCATGTTAGTATTTAGTTTTCAGAAACAGGGCTAATCTTTTCTTGCAACTAGCAACTAGGGAAAATGAAAAACAAATGGAAACGATGTGAAGCCTAGTCTCTCTACACGAACGCCGCTAAGAGATTGACCATAAGCTTTTTAAGGTTGGTTTTAATAATCCAAGCCACACTCTCCGCGTTCTTTTGTCTAACACACTAAACACTATTTTAACTCTCAGAAGGAAGCGGGCATTTTGTGTACGTTTTAAGACGAACACGTTAAGAAAAAGTCATTACTTTAAAAAAAGTAAAATGCTCTCAAAGCCTTTTAGACGTGCTTATAGATAGTTTTCGAATTTCATTACACTATAACTTTCAAATCATAATAGCTTTTATATATTTATGTTTCCTTAATATATTTTAACGGCGTTTATTATTCACCAAGCCATAAATTACTGAGATTTACGCGCGAAATAAAAATGATAATTCGCACGTGTCGAAATATCATATTTTGACACTTGTCAAATATCACTTTTCCGGCAAAAGTAATAATTATAATTGGCTTGATGAATAATAAACCGAACATCACATGGCCGCTTGGAGATACGATTTCTATCTTCTCGTATTGAAAATATCTCCAACTCGTTCGCTTCGCTCACTCGTGCGAGACATTTCAATACTCGAAGGTAAAAATCGTTTTTCGCGCGGCTATGTAATATCCTCTATATATTTTGATAGCAAAAATTTTGTAAAAATATAGATGTATTTCATCTCTAATTACTATTGTAAACATTAGCGTATTTCAGCCTAGTGGCTTCAAGGCCTTGCTCAATTAATCACATATTAATGAACTAATTAATTAATTAATTTGTGTTAAAAGTATATTCAGCAATTCAAGATACTCACGTTCGCACAGATGTCCCATGAACCCTTGGGGGCAAGTACACTCGTAGCCGTGTTCAAACACAGTGCATATTCCATCGTTTTTGCACGGATTTGGATTACATTTCGCCTTCGATAATGAAGCTGATTGATTGAGATAAGAACAATTAATAAATTTAAGTCTAGCCGTCAATTTATCGGAGCTAAAATAATCACGTATTCAGCAATCTTTTTACTAAAGTGACTGAACACAATTATGATTTGTTTGAGTATACCTGTATTAAAAGATGATTTTATGTCACATTGCAATAGCCTGAAGGAACCTCATTTGGTATAGCTGAAATATATTACATGAAGAGTCAGAAGACATAACTGGTACAGTTAAAATATATTACATGAAGAGTCAGAAGACATAACTGGTACAGTTGAAATATATCACATGAAGAGTCAGAAGACATAACTGGTACAGTTGAAATATATTACATGAAGAGTCAGAAGACATAACTGGTACAGTTAAAATATATTACATGAAGAGTCAGAAGACATAACTGGTACAGTTGAAATATATTACATGAAGAGTCAGAAGACATAACTGCCATTGTGATTCAATCCGTTTCTAAGGTAAAACAACATATATAATACAACCAAAAATTTTACTTTTATTCATTTTGCGCACATGTATTAGTAAGAACGCGATATTTTCATGAAATTAATTTTACATAGTTATAGTATTAAATTTAAACTTGAATAGGAGTATTCTCAGAAATTCAACGGCTCTTTACAACCAAAAATTTAAAATCTGAAAAGTAGTTAAATATGAATAAAACTAAAGATCACTAAAACATATCAATAGTAAAAAGGGCGAAAAACACAGGCACATTATAACAGATAGTTGCACACTTATCCTTAGATAACTATTTTTAAAATCATTTATAGAAATTTTCTGATTCACGTTGTTGATCTCTTTTGTCAGATTTTATTATTTTTGCTTTTGGTGACTGCGTCGTGATCTTGGTAGGAATCATGCAAAAATTTGTCAACATCTAATGACCAGATTTTGAGCAAATTTGGAAAGCTGATGCTTTTATGTTGTTTTAAAACTCAAACAACTTAAGCTTCTCTCATTGCCGGTTTTTTCCTTGCCATGTTGGAGTTTCATAGCTGTTAAGTGGTCTAGCATGATGTCCACATTACTAGTCAGAAATTGCCAAAACGGTGTTCAGCCACCTCAGTTAAAAGATTCACTAAAATTGCTTGTAATTAAAAAGTTATTCCAGTTTAGTTTGGCACGGTAACGTTTGTTTGTAAGCTAGTTTCTAATTAAAAAATTCCTCAAAAAGCTTGATTCTCATAATGTTCACCCCCATGTTACTGTCAGACTAGTTTTCTCGCTACAGGGCACATTCTTTGATTAGGCTGTTACCATATCGGGTCTTCAAAGCTATGTCATACTTCCATATAACCGGTTCAAACATTGACTTTATCAATTCCTTTAGAATAATAATAAAATAATAAAAAATAGTCACTTTTTTTAAACTTCATTTCTCAATGTATGCAAAAACGACTATGCACTTTAGCTTCAGAGACCACTTAGTTTCAATTTGATATCAAACAATGATCAGGAATGATCACTTACCGATTTGTAACAATATAATCTAGTTATACCCTTCACTTATTCACAATTTGTTACAGTTCTTTACCAATACGTTTTAGCAGTATTTGCAGTATGCAAGTTCAAGCCAATAAAGCATTTATCGAAATGTCAAAAATGTTTTCATCTTTTAACGCTACCTAAAGCTTGTTAGCAAAGAAAAGTCGTACATATATCAGGGAAACTATGCTTTTGTTTGTCAAAAAGTTGAGCCTACCTTATGTAATCTAGATTTCTATAACCGTACCTGTGTGAATATGATGACGGTGGTGGTGTAATCCGCCCAGCATATCTCCCGGATAAAAATGCGGTACAAATGGCTCTTGATATCTCTCAACTCCCTCCCCATATGGTGGTGGAAACCCTTGATACGGCATGAAATAAGGGACATGTCCATCATCTGTAGGAACCTGCTGTTCTTGAACTTCTTCCATTTGTTCGAACGGCACTTCTGGATTGCCATTATGAAAAGGAAATGGAAGAACATCTTGTAGTTTTCCATTAAAATTTATTTCCTGGGCTTTTCTAGGTAGCTCCTGGAAAACTGGCTCTTGCTGTTCTGGGTGCTGTTGTATCTGATTCTCATATAGTTGAAGTTTCTTTTCGGGAACTTCTTCAAGAATTGGCGCTTGTTGCTTCTGCAGGTTTACGCTATTTCCGTAATGCAGCGGCTGTTGTGCTTTCAAAGTATCTAATTGTGAAAGCATAAAGGGCTGCAGCGGAGTGAAAAGCCGCTTCATGCTTCCAACCGCCTTCCTTTGTTGCTGAACATTTTTGCGAAGTCTTGCCAGCCTGTTCATGAAAACTTTGAAAGGTGTCGTGCCCCAGATATGAATGGCTTTCATCGGAGGCTTGTAGCCTTTAAGACGACTCTTTATTGCTGACGAAGCCGCTACTACCCTGAGTGGTTTGGCGGGTTGTGGGAGATCTGTCATTTCATTAGAATCACTTTTCTTGATTTTGTGTCTAGAGTTTAATTTATGTTTTGTCTTACGACTTCGCTTCTGTCTTTTTAACTTCACTGGCTCGATTAGTTTCTTGCCACACCTGTTGACCTTAAACTTTTTCCTACCCGTATGGCGAAGTCTCTTTGAAACAATATTCGTGCAAGTCTTTGTTATTTTCAGAAGAATTTCCTTGTATCCCGAGGCAGTAGTTTCAGTGTCTGAAATTCTGTAATCATTATGCAGTTCTCCTTCGTTTGATGTGCGCTCAACAACGCCATGTTGTCTTCTTTGGGGACGGAGATCTCCGGTGCGAAGATGGCCATATTTTACCTCGTCAACCGTCAGAACACAAGTCAAACAAGAGACGAACAAACCAAAACTAACACCCCACATAATTAGAGAAGCTGATGGTACATTTCGTGTTTCCTAGTATTGAAAGATTTAAAGAAAACCATATCTTAAATATCAAATTTCGTTACATTCTGTTCGTTATTGCGATCCACAGGACATCGCTTTAGAAGAAACAGATGCCCTCTTCGTTGATTGGTTAAGTCAGATACCAGCAATGTGACATAAGTACGATGATTAAATAAGGTAAGTATTTTTAAAGTCACTCGATAAGTTTTGTGTGACAGTGGCTTCCCACTAATTTACACTTGACTTAACCCAGAGATACCAGTCTAGCGAGGGTGGTAATTAACCGGAGTATTTCACGATGATATGGGTTCTTGAATTACACCACCTGCTCGAGATCAATTGCCTGTCAAGAAGAAGTTGATCAGGTGTTGACTACGGATAAAGCAGTTCTTGAAAGTATCAGTTTAGTTAATATGTAGTTTTTGTTAAAAAGGAGTTTGAAAGACACAGAAGAAGATTTTATTTTGAAACTTTAACAAATGCGTTGTTTTAGATAATGATAAAAGTTCTCCAGATAAAATTTGATTAACATGTTGTTTAATCATTCACGATTTAATGGAAGTGAAAGTTTTATCACACCGTCAAGAAATGAAATACAGTAGAATATTATTCTTTCAGGTGGCCACCACACATTTGGTATCTTGAGTTTATGTTTTGAAAGTGTGGAATGTTTTTGAGATTGCACAGTGTCAAAAAAATTTCATTATGAATGATAGATCGATATATAATATCGATATATAATATGACAAGCATAGTTTAATGGATACTGTCATTAAGAGTTGATATTATTTTCTACTTGAAGTTGTCACTGTAAAAGCACATTGAAAGTATCCTCATGGTGCATTTCCTAACCAACAAATATAATGGAATACCGCAACCTTCTAAAATACCCCACTTCCAAATAATAGTCCCGTCGAAAAGAATCCCATGTCTCATTTTTTTTACTCATTTTTTGGGATTTTATCGACAGGTCGTCCGCTGGTAATATTTTTTTCTACCTAAAAATAATGAGCCCGCGATATTAAAGAACATTCGTGCGCATGTTAATTAGCTCAATTTTCGCAACGCATCAATACAAGAAATTTATACTGTATTTGTTTTTTATAAGCAAAACAGCGCCACATTTTTTATTGAAAAAGGCCTACATATGGGACCCAAAGTCGCCTTCAGTCGCGCAAAGTCGTTCAGGTTTGGGGAATGGTGCCATATGATCAATTCAGTCAGGCGTTCCTAGCACGCAAGAACCGACATTGACTGACATTGCCGTGCTACGTTCGGAGTTAGTATCGTCAGACGTTAGGTGAAAGGTAAAAGAAAATCAAATAGCTGATAGCGCTGATCCATAGTTCCCACTGTACTCTTGCTAGAATTAAGAATGTGTTCCTGGATTTTAAGCTCGAATTTGGGACATTTTCTAAAAGAAACAAGAGGCTGCTTACAGCCTTTACTCGGGCCGAGTCAAAACTCTAAGCACTGAGGTAACCTGCCTCATAAAAACACTGTATCAAATGTGTAGCCACATTTCTGGTAGGATAATGTTAGATATGTGCTCCCATACTACCACACCTTAATTCGTCCTTCTGGATTAGTGTGCAGGTTTAAATGACTCAGAGCTTTAATTCACAAATACATTTAAATGTACAGTTTTTCAGAATACATTTTTTACTGTTGCAATTATTAGTTTTAGACATGGAGAGATTCAGGACTGTGTATTTGTGAAATAAGACCATATGACTTTGTTTTGCTCAGTTTGCAGTGCAAAAAGCGAAACAACTAGTGAATTTTTTCTGCAATGTACATATAACTAATGGACTAAGCCATACATTTGATTTTCCCATTATTTGCCTCTGGTTATTTTAACATTTGTTTTAAGTCTCTTATATTGTACTGTAGATCATCCTCTCTTTAAGGAATTTTGTCCTTTTTCCCTGTAACATTTTTGACAGGTGTTGTAAAGACAACAGTTTTGATGTATTTATAAAACCTAGTAAATGGTCCGATTTACTTATTACAATTGTGACTGTATCAGCAATGTTATTTTTAAGAATTGCTTATGAACACATGCCAACATCTCAAATGTACATGCATTATTCCTTCTCACAGCACTTTCGTATACCATAGTAGTCTGAACCACTTTCAGAAAGATGAATCAAGTAATGTGTCCATGAACAGTAGCAGTACTGGCAAGCACAATATGTTTTCAACTGGTTGCAAAGTTCTGTGAATACATGTATCTGTTTCTTTTTTATCATTGTCCTTGGCCACTGCTCGGGCTTAATACTGTAAACGCAGATGTTCAGGTATGATATACTTTATGTTTCCTGTTATATTCCCATGACAACACATGCCAACATCCCAACTGTATCCATATGCTTGTTCCTTGTTTCAGTATATTTTTGTGTCGATGGAAAATGCTGTAATCATTTGGGGTACATTCCTTTTGTGTTTTGACAAGTCTACAAAAAAAAAAAATAGGTATAAATTAGCACGTTACCTTGTTGTCAACTTGTACAAATGATACACTATTATAGTCGCCTATAAAAGTAAGCAACAGAAACAGAACAACCTAACAGTTTAATTATTAGCAAAAAATACTTGCCATCCATCAAAAATGGATGAATTGTGACCCAAGGTCACAAAGGGGCTACATGCCCAAACTTTCAGAGTCATAAGAAGACAGTGATGTATCAGTTAACTTTTCCAAAGCAAAAGCAAAGTTCTACAATCACTTAATTACTGCATAAATATCATTTTATAGAAAATCAAAATTGTGTAGTTACATGTATCTCAATTAGAGTCCAATGGGCAGTTCTACAATCCTAAGACATCTACTACTCTTAAATCTCAAGATTTTAACCATTGTATTTATCTTTATGTATCACCAACATCAGCTAGCCAGACTAAATCATTATCTCAAACCTTTCCAAGTAGCTGGTCACAATGAATCGTTATCTCAAACCTTTCCAAGCAGCTCTCATTTAAAGGCATATTTTATTTATTATTATAAGTTAGTAAATAGTATTTAATGTCTGCTATCTAACTGAAATAACCTGGACTTTATTCAATCTTCATTCTCAACATTTCCATTCACTGTTTTGCATACAAAGTCAAAGACATTCATAATTACGATTTAAAAAAGTTCTATCGACAATATTATAACAAGACCGAATAATAAGCAGCTATTTTGAAACATAATCGAATTAAATAAGCCAATGAAGATAATAACAATAAAAAAATAATCATATTCACCTTTATGTCTGGAATCTCAAAGACAAAGGCCTTGTTTCGTTTTCTGTTGTCTTCGTGTAACTTCAACATGGCGCCTGTTCTTTTCTCACTTGCGGCTACCGACAGGAATGGCTCCGACGCCATATTGGCATATTCTTGCTTGACTCAATATTTAAGTTAAAAACAAGATCTTTGAAATGTTAATATTTCAATTTTATTTCAAATTAAACCATTATCGAAACTGATGTAAATGTTTCCAGACTGCTGAGTTTATATACAAGTGAATGGAGGAGTAAACAATAACTGAATAAGTGTGAAGTTCATTAATGTGTGCAAGGAGTGAGAAAAATTACAAGTCGATGGAAGGAAATGTACTAATCAACTAAACAATCAAGTTTTTTGGCTGCTTTGATTCCTGAGTTGAGACTGGGTTGATAAATTTTGATAAACAAAGACTCTAGGAAACTGAGTTGAATAAAATTATTGTTCCCTGAATAATTGAATAATCGTGTTCTGCAGGACGGCATGCTGGAAGTGGTGGCTTAGTTTGATAAAAAACGATTTGTTGTTGACTGTTTCATATACGGGCCTAATAATTGCTTTAAAAAACCATTCACAATTATTCAAGTGTTGGTAAATAGCAGAGTTACATTCCGTGCCATGTTCGTCAAGGAGTATTTGGAAACATCTTTCCGTTTTCCCGAAAAAACTCGCATCACACTCGGGGCAGGAGAATTTATAAACCACGTGAGATTTAAGCTCTATAAGAAAAGAAAATAAGACAATTTCTTGTTTTATATAGGATCTTGAAATACACGTCTTCTTTCAAACAACGCTTCAACTTTCTAATTAGCCTCTTCGTGATTTGCTCGCCGGTGCGGCCTGTATATAGCCTGCTAGCCGGCTCTCCTTTGGATTTATTCGAGTTTCGAGTTTCGATATTCCTGTGGGGAACCTCGAAAGATCCGAATAAATCAACAGGAGAGCCGGCTACCAGGCTAGCCTGCATACGGGATATTCAGCCAGATCACTTTCTTGCTGGGGTCATATTTGGATTTATATTGAGAACAGGTGTTGTTGTGCCGCTTTTCTTCTATCAATTTGAGGCGTGTGATCGTGGATTTAGCAGCTGCTTTCGGATAAGAATTCCAAAATAAGAATTTATTTATTGTTGTTACTTGTTTTTTAAATAGTTGTTTGTTGCTGCAAATGCGGGGAGCCTGATTGTATAGCATTTTTCCTGTACCATAGCTCAAAACTGTCAAATAAAACATATTGCTAGGTGTTCGTGTTTTTTCTAGACACCAGTTGTCGTTTTGTCTATAGAAAGATCCAGAAAATGTACATTGTTGTCATAAAATGTGTCAACAGTGAAACGGAGGTTGTCATGGAAGCTGTTGACTCAGACAATATTCTGTTTAGTCAAAACCAGGGTGTCGTCAACATAGCAGCCATAGAATTTAATGAGACCGTTATCAAACATAGAAACTTTGAACTTTTCTAGTTCGGTCATGGTGATGTTGGCTAGACCTGGTCCAAGTGAGGAGCCCATTGAAACGCCGTCAACCATTTCGCGGAGGGTGGAATTGAAAAAGAATACTGTTTTATGGCAACAATCTTTTATAAAATTCTTGATTGTACTCTTTCTGAGTGTTGTCTTGATTATTTTTGTCATCATAGATTCTGGACAGTATAATCTGGATCTCATATATAGCATCGCGCATTTCTACTGTGAAAATTATTGTTGAATTACAAGACAACATACTTTTTTTTTTCTGGCAAACACTTCATATTTATGGTTAAAAATGTAACTAAGGCTAGCATTAGGAAAAGACTTACCACTACCAGTGAAAAAAAAGTAAGCTTAACCCTTAATCT